>JAHWFO010115147.1:0-66445 GCA_023313115.1 Rhysida immarginata
ATTCATAAGGGCGTTATTACTCACCTTGTCTTTTCCTGGAGCCTTCTTCTTTTTCAGTTTACTTATGATGTTGGCGATCTCTCCAGCCTCGATGTTGTACTTCGTAAAATGCTGCGGGACTTCATCAAAGTTGAAAATACCTTCTTCCACACGCTGAGACATGATTTGGCTCTCAGGCTTTTCGTTGGTGGGAGTAACAAACTGCATTTCCAGTGAATCTGCAATGACCTGGGCCTTGTCCTGATCAGTTTGCACATAGTTACCTTGTGGTGTACGGAGTGGAGGAAGCATAACATTCTTCTTCTTCTGTAAAGCTCTAACCGTACTCCAAATGGAATTGTCGCGAGCCGACAAGCTTTTGAGTTTTTCATTCCATCTAGCGTCGCGAAGCTCTTTTATCTCTTCTTGAACTCTACGCACTAACCTGTTGTACTTGGTTTTGAGCCAAGGTTCACGATAGCGTTGCCATAGTCTACGGGTCCTGTTTCTTTCAGAAGTTAGGCGTTGGATTCCAGGAGTAAGTTGGATTCGATGAGAAGGTCTATTCTCTGATGGATACTTACTAGCTCCTATGGCACTGTTAATACATCTGGTGATGTCATCAACAAGTTGATCGATGTCCTCTGTACAGTAAGCAACGTCGGGATGGTAGCCATAGTCCTTAAGAATATCTTTGTAGAGCTTCCAGTCTTGATGATATAAGAGTTCCTTTCGGAAATTTATGTCAACATTGTCAAAATTCAACGCCACAGGCTTGTGGTCAGAAGAAAGGTCATCAATCGTGAAGACACTGTACGGCTTGAAGAAACCCTTCAAGAGCGAGATGTCCAAAACATCACTACTAGGGGAGTGGTCGCAGTAGTAGGTGTCCTCCACAGGTCCAGCAGCGATGATATCATCTCTACCTTGTATGTACCTATAGAGAATCATGCCGTTGTAATTCTGCGTTCTGGAGTTCCAGCTTGGATGCTTGGCATTTAGGTCACCAGCCAGGACGACTGGGGTGTCACCACTGAAGAGTTCATCAAGCTCGCAAATGTCAAGATAATGCTTAGGTGAATTGTAGAGCGCTACGAACTTCACTTCACCACAGGAGACGTCATTGATAATGATGAAGGCCGATTCCATACCTGCATAAGACTTGGATACTAATTCTTGGTGTTGAATTCCCCTCTTAATGATGTTCGCAGCGCCCCCAGACGGACATCTTGCAGCATTTGAAGCCATTCGATCCTTACGGTACACACAATAGCCAGCTAGCTTGAAGTCTTGGCTTGGTTTGAGGTGAGTTTCACAGAGGAAAGCCACGTCGATTTCTTGATTTATCAGAAAGTTGTGAATCTCGATACGCTTTCGGGGAATGCCCCTAGCGTTCCATATCACGCACCGAAGTTCACCTTTGTTGATTACAGTATAACGTTGTGCAGCCATACTAAAATTAGTTGGTCGTAAGGAGCCCACTCAACTGTGGGTAACTTTTGCCTAGATTAGAAAACAGATTAAAGATACGTCCTAATTGTTTATACATACCTGGTAGGTCGTTGATGTTGAGACCTTTATCTTCCGGCGTAGACACAGCTGCAGCATAGGATTTGCCTGCGGTCACTTTAGAACTAGACATCCTTTGAACTGGGGATATTTTGGACATTTCGTGTAGCTTGATGTGTGCTGTCCACCACATCTGATGCACTTTTGGGGGTCTTGTCCTTTGATCTTGGGGCAATCTCTTGACTGGTGCCCCTCAGCACATTTATTACAACGAGGATCTTCCGTGCAGCCCATGGATACGTGTCCGAAGCGCAGGCAGTTGTAACACTGTAGTGGCTTCTTGTTCCCTCGAAAGGCCTCCACTGAAACTGCCAGCGGCACAATACGTGTTTGTTTTTCAATGACTGGTTGTGTTCGGTGTTCGGGAGTAGAACTAAAACCATTGGCATATCAATGGATCCTTTGGCTTTCCTCAATCGAATAACTTTTTCCGGGAAGTAGTTGGCTCTTTTTAGGTCTTCTTGGAAGTCATCGAGGTCATAGGTAACATCCACATTACGAATTACGTATTTCAAGACCTTCTCCGACTTTAGTTGATGATGCTGAATTTTTAATGCCAGAGACTAACCTGTTGTGTGTTTCTTCATCTTCACATTTAACCTTGACGGTTTCAGCTCTGCCCGTATGAACGGCAATCTTTTCGACTGGAACATGCTTCTCGAGCTCAGTTAAAATCGTCCTAAACGGGACGCCATGAGTCCGCACGATAATTGGCGGTACATACCTCTTCGTGATCCTATGGTCTTTATTAGCCGAGCGACCTTGTACATTCTTCGGATTCCTCATTCTAGTCGTTTACTCTGGAGACGGTCTTTAGGTTATCGATCCTCGTGCCTTTTCTGAATTTTTTATTAGTGACACCAATCCAGGGACTGTCGTCCACTTCTTCATCAGTTCCGTCAGAGTGACTTCTCTTACAGCCACCGTTTGTCGAACAGTCACTATTTTCTATTATATCCATAGACTCCATACTATTAGAAGAGGAAATAGTTTTTAAGACATTACTTACCTTGCTGTTATCAACTGGATTATCTTCCGTGGAGTTACTTGCCTTTGGAGTCCCGGAGCATTTCCCAAAGGCTTCCTTAAGTTCACTTATCTTGTCAATGACATCTCTACGAGAGTCCTTAATTTCCTTATTGATACCTTCGAACTTCTCCTCAAAACATTTGTGTAGGGATTCGACTTTTTCTTCCAGTGCACTATACTTAGCGTTTATTTCATCCCGGAGGGCTTCTAACATTTCGTTGAACACTAGGTCAAAAGCAGCAAACCTAGCATCCAAGCAGGCATCCCGGTAGGCCTTTTCGCAGGACACAGTTTTACCATCCGCCACTAGCAAATGCTCTTTAGCCGACTTCAGCTTGGTTAATTTGGACGAAGCCATCGTATATAAATGTATAGAACCAGGGGGGGGGGGGAGTAACCTCGTAGCTAGGTGTGTGCTAAAGAAGCCGTCATAAGAAGGACGCACCTAGCTCTAAGAAAAAAGAACAAGTCAGGTTTGCGAGAAAATTAATTCTACGCCAGGGACCCGCTCGTGAATGATTAGAATAATAATAGATGATATGAGAAAATGTCCTTAGTTAGGTTTGCGAGGAAATTAATTCCAACGCCAGGGACCCAGAAGGATAATGAGCGTCTTGATGTACTGGTTTACGGGAATATTAATTCCAACGCCAGGGACCAGCACATAAGACGTAACAGAAGGTGAATATCGCCCTGAAAAGGGCGCACCGTGAAATGAGAATAATGAAATGATACCTGAAAAGAGAGTAGAGTGATACCTTGAAGAGCTAGTCCGTTTTGATCGTCCTGATCGTCCTCAGCCTAGGTTCCCAGGATGCTTCATATGATATCAAGCCACGAAAAGGAATGCATCGCTTTATATAGTGGGATTACAGTATCTCCAGCGAAATTTCCCCAAAAATTCTGAATTAGCCAATCATAGAAAGTGGCATTATGCAGTTGATCATGGCTAACCAAGCTGTACTGGCAAAATCACGTTCGCTCCGGTTTGTGTGCGACTCTGTATGCATTTAGATTTCCCAAGATGCTCAATGGGATCGAGATTGGGACAGGCTAATCCAAGCTTCGATCAAACACCACATGGAAGCAGCAGCAACATGACACTTGGCTGGGTTATCTTGGAAGTAAAAGGGATCCATTCCATAACGCCAATGTTCAAAGAAAAATTCCATAATTATAAGCGCGATGATGCCTGATCATATCAACGCCGGCCAATGACCAGTTCAACTGCTGCTCCGAATATTCAGCCATTGGGCCGCTTAGGAAAATTAAGATCATTTTTTCAGAATCTTGCATGCTAAGTTTTGTCTTATTTGAAGCGGTTTTTCATATTGCTGCGTTTTCTCTGTGAAGTAATGCATGATTATAATGGCAAGTCCATGTATAACGAAGTTTTTTTTACCAGGAAATAAAAACTTCGTTATATGGACTTGAAGTTATAAATTTGGTGTTATGTAGAGTCCCGATTTATAGAGGGAGCTCTGTATTGATTAATGTATGGAATACTTTCTCCAGTTTGTTTTATTCTTCTTCACTAGCAAATAACAAAAAAAAACAAACAAACAAAAAAACGATAATCTTTCTCAATAGATTTAAATATTAAAGAGAATGAATTAAAAATTTTAAATGATCACTCAAATAAAGATCATTGATTTTGAAAAAATATTTTTTTCAAGAGAGCTCATTTTAGACATAATTTAAAATTTATGCCACACCGTATTAAACCTCATTCGCACTACAGAACTAGATCGAGTCGATCCAGATACAATCTAGATTCATTTCAGATCCACAGAGTGTTCGCACTTCAGCGCTGCTATCCAGTTAGGGAACTCGTACATTAATCTCCAGCCAGCTTTACAACTCCAATTGTTCATTATAGTCAACAGGTGCAAGGGATTGTATATGGACGAATTTCTTTTCTGACGTCTCAATCCATTCAAGTTTTCAAGCCATAGGCCGAATAAAATTTTGTTTTTTAATTCGGACCACGAGTCGATCAATTGTGAAACCTTAACAGTGCAAGGGATTGTGGGAAGGAACGAATCTAGATTGGCAGCATCGATCGAGTTCTCCGAACAGGATTCAGTGAATCGAGTTTGGAGACAGTCGATTTAGTTCGAATCTAGATTGCTAGCGTTCGCATTTCAAAATTGGAATCTAGTTCAAGTGCCGATCTAGATCCTATGTGCTAGTGCGAACGTAGTATAATGAACGAACGCATGTTTTCTAAATAATTTTCTTGAGCAGTGATGGAGTCGAAACATTCACAGGACTTCTAATACGAGGGTTATGGCAAAAGTTATGGCAACTATTTTTTCCTCAGAGCTAAGGGATGGTATTACAAAATGTCATGTGTATCAAGGAAGCCGTGCATTTGTAGAATATTTCCACAACACCAGATGGCTCTATGATTTCTGTTGTTGCATAGAGAGCAATGTTAAATCAGTTCTTATTTAATCGCCGTGCAGGATATGATGTAACCTGTATTGAACAACGCTAGTATATCAAAATAGCCGTTTTATTTGATATTTTGATTTCTGTTACTTATTCTGGAACATGAAACCTATAATGTTATGTCAACTACCTTAAGCAAAATATTGGGGTGTTGTTAAATGTACCTGAATTTCGTCCATTCTTTGGCCTTTTATCTGTATATTTCACATTTTCCACCCACGCTCGAATTCTCATTAAAAAAAATAATATACTTGTCATGATTTATGCCACAACCCTCGTAGTTTCTAAGGTGCTCGTAAAACCTTGCGTTTGGTTTATAATAAGTTATCAATTTAGCCTTCTTTGTTGCTTTTCTTTGTCAGTGGCATGAGCTGAAGGTTCCTTGTTCGAATCCAGGCCGTGGAATTTTCTTTCCTATTTTTCATCAATAATTGAAATCTGAGGTATGGGGTATGATAAAACTCTCGTTGACCCATCTTGAGTTATTGTTTGTGTTTTTGTTTACCACTGTAAATGTAAAACACCTTTCTGAATTAAGGAGAACTGGGAAACCACTAATCCACATAACGATCATGTTTGTGGCTATTAGCAGAATCCACCGAGTTAATAGCCACAAAATCAAATTAAAATAGGGAAGTTAGCACACCTATGTAATCGCGGACCTACTAGAGAACGTCGACAAAGTGAACCAGAGCCCGCAATAGTTATTAACAAGTCTCAAGCCACCTTCACACCAGAAGAAACGTCATTGCTAAAGAAAGGTTTGAATTTGCCTTCACTAATAATATCCAAGACTTAAAAGACTCTATCTCATCCACTCTGAAGTGGCACCCGAAGCTGAGCTCTAACCAGAATATGGACATTAGATCACAACTACAGAAAACACTCACAAAGAATGCCGTAAAACTGAAAAAACTGAACATGCCCAATAACCATGCAATAACCAAACAACTAAAGGCCAAAGAAGTCGAATGACAAGTCGAACCATCTCGTAATCGTAGACAGAACCAACTATTATAGTGAAGTCCAAGAAATGCTTGACACGGGACCATATATAAAATCGTTATGTGGATTAGTGGTTTCCCAGTTCTCCTTAATTTGATGTCCATCCACAGTATCTGGCCCCCTCGGTATTTTGTTTACCTTTCTGAACTTTATAAAACTTATGAAAATAAGATTTGGCAAGCGAGAAATTCTTAGCCTTTTCGTATCCGACTGCGTGTTACGCCGGCAAACCGTTTTTGCCTTTTGGGAAGTGAATCGGCAAGTTGTTCTTCGTCTAACACCTCGCCTTTTTCCTTACTTTATCCTTTGAATCCGTCGAGACCTCCGCCTTTGCTGTAACTATCTCTTTTCCATAGCGAAACGTCCTCTAGTGAGAGCGGGCGTAGCAACATCGTCTCGAAGGATTTGTCACTTGCTTGCATCGACGGCTTCGAACCACGTTATCCCATCGATCGATTTGCCTTCCACGGAGCATAACAATATTGTAGGATATAAAAATTACATTTTTTATGACCATTTCTCTTATTTTCATTTTAGAGTGTTTTATGAAGGGGTTTATGAAAATTTCTCATGGCATACGTTTATTTTCTTTTGTGATTTACATCATACATCTAACATATGACGAGACGCTTAAATAATACAGTAAACAAGATCAATGTGGGTTTTAAGAAACTCGGCACATGCTAATATTCAAATATTTCTTTATGCTACAACTAAAAAAAAAAAAAACTGAAAATAAACTTCTTCTTACATTACGACCGTATTGTAATAGTGAATATTAACATGTAATCAGCCTAGGTTTTCTTAATAAGCTTAGGGAATGTTGTTAAGATAGTGGCCTCTGCTACTCTTTACATAATTATAATAGGTTACAAAATAATATTTGCTTGAAATCCGTGTTTAAATACCAACATAATGCTCATAACCAAACGATTTGAGACATCTAACGGTGTAAAGAAGTCTTTAAATCATGCTACTATAGAATAATTACACAACAGAAGTGCCTACAACTCTGGCATACTATTTTGCAGATCTGACAATATATTTCCTAAAAATTGCTCAAAACCAAATAGGCCTTGAATGATCACACTTGAAATTGCTCTTACCAGCGTTATGAGTATAACAAGGAGGGGACCAGGTCTGTTAAGCTTGGATTTAACTGAAATTTAAATATGTTATTACGCACCACTCCTTTTATTATATGGCGTTGTAACTCATGCTAATGGGCTTGCTTTACGAGATATAATTATTTAAAGTTAGTTATGTAGGCTGTTGATGTATATTTACAAATTCGGAGAATATGACATTAAAGTATTCAATGCGGTCATGAGGGTAAGTGGAGAGATTACAATGCATAAGATTCCGGGTTCAAATCCTTTTCTTTTCCCAATTTCATCCAATTTAATTTTTTTAAACATGTTTTTGAACAAATTATATATGAAACCAATATTAATTATTAACAAGAATGATTTTACCGCCAAAGCGGATAAAAGGAGCACATTTTCGTGTTATAGCATCATACATGGAAACATAGAATTAACCTACATTTTAAAACACTTTAGGGAAAATATATAAATATGAAAACTAAACTGTATATTACTATTTAAGTAAACAAATGTAAAGAGAGGATTTAAAAGACTAAACTTGAAGAACTGGCAGGTTAAATGGAGAGTGAAGTTATTCTTTACATATTTGAACAAATAAAAGTTCTTTAATTTGTAGGCATACCCACATAATGTTAAACGAAGTGAGCCGTAATTGCTGAAGCGTTATGTGTAAGCATCTATTATTCATATCTGTCACGGAATTCGAATACCAGCACGAATTCCGATGACGTCGTCATTCGCTTTCGCTCTCGAACCTTTTATCATCCGGAGAGGAGGGCGAGGCGACGTCAGCAACGGCGTCAGCTCCATCAACACGCCCGGACCAATCAGGGCAAAGAAGAGGTTTCCAGCGCGAAGTTTGAAAGAGTGAGAGGGACAAGTGATCGAGACAGAGAATGGAAAGGTTCTGCTTCATGGAGCTCGTACAGAAAGCCTCGTCGGGAGAGCAGTATGCTCTACTGCGTTAACAGACTGGAGGGAAGAAGAAAGCGTTCCCCGCCCTCAACAACAAACTCGCCGTTGCATGCGGTTTCTTCGGGAGCAGAGAGCATGCCGTGCAGTGAAGTAAACGTGGCGGAGGTTTTGCCAACGTGGCAAGGAGGAAACGAGAACAGTGTTTTGCTTCCACAACGGTACGTAACCGACCCGCCGAGAGTGCTGTGCAGAACGGTCGCCGAATGGACTTCTACTCTTGTAAGTGCCCATTTTGTTGTAGGCAGAAATGCCACGTTAATTAAGGCGACATTCCAGGAACTGTCCTATCGACAATTAAGATATGCGTTATGTGTTCGAGGGTTATAGCCGTTCAGCATGGGCGCATATTTTCTTCACGAGCTAGGATTCACACTAGCCTAGCTTGCTCACCGTGAAATCAGCCCGTTACCTTAACCTTCCGTCTTCTTGTATGTTTATGTTAATAACAAGAGTTTGTGGAAACGTTTAGTGCAATAGAAAAATATGTGATAAGGAAGAGTGGGCTAGTTATTTAAATTGTCATTAATTGTAATTTTCTCTTTACACTTTATTTCTAGTTTTGGGTTGAATTGCTAAATTGACTAATTATAATGAACTTTACCGGACTTGACTTTATTCCTTGTTTTGAGTGACTTTAATGTGTACAGCTCTTTGAGGCTGCAACGGACTTGAACATTATCCCATTCATGTGAGACTTTTATTAAATTTAATGGGAGTACTTTGCAAGATACGTATCTCCTAATTTTGAAAGTTGTGAAATTATTAATTTGACAAGAGAGAGTGTTTTGTCGAATACGTTTGAACGAGGTAGCGTTCATGATTGTTTTGTAATTTGCTAATTGTTGGAGCTAAATGTAATTATATGTTTAGTCTTTATCATGCGATACGGATAATTGTCTTATTGTATTGATAATTGTATGTCTTGACTTAAATTGAGTATTAGATACTTTAGTGACACTGTATGGTGTTTTGAAGCTTATGCATAGAATCATTGGTTATATTGTATATCAGTAGTGAATGCCAATTCTGATGATTATATTTTGATTTATGTCAATAGATAAGAGTTTTAACTATAAGTGCTATTGCTCCATTGCTTTTATTTGAATTTCTGTTTCCATTTTGTGTAATAAACTCTATCTTTAATTCTATTCCGTCCACTGTTACGTGTTTTGAATTTTCCACTGCGCATAGCTGCATTGTCCAGCAAAAAGGCACGTTACAATATTCAATTACTAAAGTTTTTGTACGTTATCATCTACTATTGAAGGAAGCGATTAACTACTGCCAGATCGATATCTCACAGTAATTAGTTTTCGATACAATTAAGCTTAGCAGCAATATGGTCTTGATACCAATAAGCTATGGATAACAATAGGTCTAAAATACGTAAGGAGTTGGTCGATATATTAAACGCAATATCTTTGGCCAATATCATCCCTATGCATTTCACAGATATTTTAATGTTCAATATGAAAATCAAGAAATTACCAAAAACTGCCATAATAACATTCATTTTCATGAGGAAAAGTTAAGGCATGTCTCAGCATACAGAAGACAGAACAATTTCAGGATGGCAAGCTACACTGTTCCTGAAATGGTCAACATGATCTTCTGCTTTGGATTGTGATTGTTGATGATCCGTTCATCGGAATTTGGAATTTTTTTTTTCGGAATTCCATGCTGAACAAGTCTTCAATTGGAATTTTTCGGTTTTTAAGATAGGATAATTTGCATATTTGGGATGATAAGTGCACCATGGGATGGGTCACCCACAACTTCCTATTCATTGGATTCATCGAAATTGACATATCTGCTTCGGTTACGAAAATAAAATGGGGTGGGGCTCATTTTTGTATCCACCCGGTATAATAATACAATAATAACAACTTATTAAAAAATAAATAATTTGTTACCCTCCTTTAAATGAAATATAATATGCCAAAAAATTAAAAAAAAATGTTTCTAATAATTAATATTAGTTTCATATATAATTT
The DNA here is from genome assembly GCA_023313115.1 of Rhysida immarginata. Classification (NCBI taxonomy): domain Eukaryota; kingdom Metazoa; phylum Arthropoda; class Chilopoda; order Scolopendromorpha; family Scolopendridae; genus Rhysida; species Rhysida immarginata. Next base: position 10,112 of record JAHWFO010115147.1, read on the forward strand.
GTTCAAAAACATGTTTAAAAAATTAAATTAAATAAAATTGGGAGAGAAGCAGGATTTGAACCCGGGACCTTTAGCATTGTAATCTATCCACTTACCTACATGACCAGGTTGACTATTTGAATGCCAAATTTGCCGATTTTGTAAATATACATTAATAGCCTACATAACTAACTTTAAATAATTATATCTCGTAAACTAATGTCCATTATAATGGGATTGCCACTTAGTGCCCTCCTATCTGAATCTTTATGCAAGAACTAGAGTAGTTCATGTAAAACCTCTATTAGATAACCATGAAATTATCGCATACTTCAAATACGTAGATGGCACCTTAATTCTATACAACAATAATAAAACCGATCCAAACATTATATGCGACAAATTCAATAACTTCCATCAAAATACCTACACATTGGAAGTCGAAACTGACAAAAGCATCAACTTATGGACTTGACTATACAAGAACGGACTCCAAACTTGAATTCGGAATATATAAGAAAGCCTACGACTACCTCCAACATTGTAAATTTCCTCTCCAATCACCCTATCTCACACAAAAAAGCCGCCTTAAAATATCTTGCAGAAAGAACCTTTAAACACCCAATCTCTGATCAGAAACGCAAAGTAGAAATAGAAACAATTCATAGCTTAGCAAAACGAAACTATTTCCCTAACAAATTAGTGAATATAATAATAGAAGACGCCAGAAATAGAACTATGATAAAACCAAACGCCAACGATGATAAAGAAAAAGAAAAAAGTAAATTCAACTTGTTTACATATTTCGGCCCAAATATTTATGAGGTGCGTTCAAGTTGTAAGGTCTCCTAATTTATTTTTGAAAAACTATTGACCCTAGAAAGCTGAAACTCCCGTCATTTGTCCACATAGTCAACCTCTAGCCGTACACATTTTTCACAACGCTGAAGCCACGATTGCATCGCCGCTGCAAACCCTTCTATAGTGGCCTGTTTTGCCTACTGAAAAGCCGCTCGATGAGCAGAAGCTTTATTCCAATTTATTCTTGGAATAAGCCATTTTCCAGTAGACAAAACTGATTCCTAAAGAAGCATTTGCGGCGGCCTACCAATCATGGCGTCAGCATTGTGAAAAATATCTATGGGTAAAGGTTCACTATGTGGACAAATCACGGGAGTTTCAGCTTTCTAAGGTCAATAGTTTTTCAAAAATAAAGTAGGAGACCTTAGAACAAGAGGCGGAATATACAAGTTATCGTGCCCTGACTGCCAAAGGTTTTATTTAGGTTTAACGAAACGACGGCTCACGGATAGATTCAGTGAACACAGACGCTCCCTTATATATACAGACAGTAAATCCGCCTTTGCAGATCACTTATGGCCATATGCACCACCTCGGGCAGGGGTGTTAAATCTGCGCCAACTGCGCCGACGTGCGCCAAACGATGTAACCAGCGCCATTGTGCTCCAAATGATTCATTTTAATACCTACTGCTCCAAACAGCCTTATTAGAGAGAAAAAATTGTATTATAAAATAAATTTTAATTAAATAATAATAAACATGATTTTCGGTACTTATTTTCTTTAAAATATTTGCAAAAATGATGTAACTAAACAAAATTCCGATGCGGGATGTTCGTCCGGTTCGTCGGCGTTGTATCTTAGCAACGGCTAAGGAAATGACGTATTTTCGCGCATTTTCTTCGTGCTCGTACACAAGTACACATGGCGTGTCGCTGAATAGGAAAATCACAAACGGATCCACGTGCGTTTTTTTGCAAAAAATTGATGCAACGATCAACAATGCCAATGAAAGGTTAGTACATTTATTTCAAATTCATTTTGTACAAACAGAAACCTTTATATTAAAGCGTTTGCTATATTGTATATATAATATGAAGCATTTTATTTTCTTAATCAATCCAACGAGAGAAATAATCAGTAAAAGAAACCTTTTTTTCTCTTTAAATTTCAATCTCAATTACCCGGCAGTAATTTTGATTACACGAATTAAATTAATATATAAACCATTTATACATTAAATTTTAACCCTATTTGCGTGAGCTATATGAACATGCGTTTGCGGACATTAATCGTTTATCGCTAGTGAAAAAATATTAATAGAATTATTCCCTCTTTTCACAAAGTACTTAATTTTTGCCGAAATATTCGAACAGTCATTTAATTAAGACAATTTATATATTTTGTGGAAATTGGGAATAATTTCATTAATATTTTGTCTTTAGCGATAAACGCTTAATGTCCGCGTCCGCAGTCGTGAAGATCGTGGATCACGGATGGTCACCTATCCAGTGACTAGCCGTGCCTGGTATAGCTTAACTTCACAGAAGTTCTGGTTCAGTGAAAGACCACCAGGCCACCAGACCACCAGTGAAAGACTCCCCTTATGCATAAATAAATAAATATATAAATAAATTTTGTACTGTATTAATTGAAAAATTTGATTTATTCATTGAGTTTCTTTTCGTAATTACTAATAGTATTTTTTTTTTCTGTCTGTAGGTGTTAGTAGACATACTAAGTTTAATGTAAGCGTTTTGGAAGAAATTGATTCAAATGGAGATTTAATAGGAAAATGGTGTATGCCTGGTACGAAACAGGAAGAAGCAATTTGTTGTATCTGCAATACAACAATTAATTGCAGACAACATGGTGTCTCAGCTGTGAAACGCCATGCGGCAAACATAAAACATGTTGATTTGTGTCAAAAAATAGAAAAGAAAATGGCGAATTAAAGAACCCTTTGCAACCTAGACTTAGTTTTAACACTCAAAGATGCGAAACACTTGAATTTGATGATACTGTGACAGCTGCTGAAACTGTTTTTTCTGTAGCTGTTGGTTGTAATGATATACCATACAGTTTTTGTGATACTGCAGGAAAACTTTTTTCTCGAATGTTTCCGGATTCAAAAATTGCAAGAGAGTTCAGCTGCAATCGTACGAAAGTTTCTTATGTGATTTCTGATGGCATTGGACCATTTTTAAAAGATGAGTTGATAAATGATATTCTCAAATCCAATGCATTTTTCACGATCCAAATAGATGAAACGCCAGTATCTGAAAAGCGAGTACAACAACTGGATGTAGCAATACGTTACTATAGTGAGTCAAGCAAAAAAGTTATAACACAGCATTTGGAATCATTTCACATTGGTCATGCAACTGCTGATAACTTACTTAAATGTATTATACAAGCTTTGGAATTACTATCGGAGAATAAACTTCTTAGTTTCTATAGTGATGGGCCGTCAGTAATGAAGTGTTTGCGAAAAAAATTAACAGGCATTAACCCTTATTTATTAGATGTGTCATCTTGTTCTTTACACATGACTCATAATGGATTCGGACGTGCACTCAATGCATTTGGTGGAGATATTGAGACCTTGCTCATCGATATTTATTATTTTTTTAAACGATCCCCTGTACAGAGTGAAGAATTTTCTTCATTACAATTTCAACTTGGTTTTCCTGAACATGTTTTTGTTCGGCATGTTGAGTGCCGTTGGTTAACACTTGAAATTTCTTTAAAACGATTCATTGAACAATTCCCATGTTTAAAAGAATTTTTCCAGAAAGATTTAACATCTCGTTCAGAATCGTTGAGATTGAATAGAATTAAACAAATTATTTGTCAAGACAAAACACTTTTGGCCAAAGCTCTTTTTCTAAAGAACGCCTCTGAATTGTTTACAGCTTTTTTGAAATTATTTCAGAAAGACGAGCCTTTAATACACATATTATATGATTAACTGTCTTCTCTCCTGAAACAACTTATGGGTCGTTTCTTAAAGTTATCTTCTTTTCAAAACAAAGATGGCTGCACTCTCAAAACTGTTGATGTTGATTGCAGCGAGAACTGGCTCAAAGCTGTGGAAATTGGTCTAGATACCAGAAAGGAATTAAGCAAGTTAACAAATGCTGAAAAAAAATCATTTGAATTAGGCGCACGCTCTTTTTATATTGCTTGCACAAAATATTTACTGAAAGTTATCCCTCTAGAGAATAAAATTCTAATGAACTTGAAATGTCTTCATCCTCTTTTTCGAACTGAAGAAACATCGTTAAGATGTGTAAAAGTTTTGGCTTCAGCCTTGCCAAATGTCATAGCACCAGGTAATGTCTCTGCTTTATTAGATGAATTTATTCGACTACAATGTGAGAAGATTGATTCATCTTGGTTTTTAAAGGACGAATCTGTTACTATATCTACTGAAATTTTGGGTGAACCAGATGTTACTCTAAATCAGTCTAAAGGTTATGTACGTCTAGATCATTATTGGAACAAAGTTTTTTTCTATCGAGGATTCCAGTGGAAATTTTAAATACTCTTTGTTGCCAGTTCTAGTGAAAGCTCTATTAAGTTTGGCGCACGGGAATGCTGATGTAGAAAGAGGGTTTAGCGTTAATAAAAATTTATTGGAGGGTACAAGTAGCCTAAACATCTACAGGGTAAATGCTTTGAGGCAAATTAAATCCCATTTACAGAGAATTGAAAATAACATTGAAAACTTTACAATTACCAAAGCCATGTTGAAATCGGTAAAAAGCTCCAGAAAGAAATATTATGATAGGCTTCAAGCTAACAAAAATAGAACAGAAAAAAACCGGATAACACTAGAAACCATGCCTTCATTGGACCCATGGGCATAGCCAGAATTTATGTTAGAGTAGGGGGGGTCAAATTCATATGTGAGAAACTTATGTGGCAGAGTGCACCAAATACCAGCTCCATCTTTGCTGGATAATGCCAATACCAATGAATCCTGAAGAATCAAGAAATGAAGATGTCATTATGAGATTAAAAGATGAGGAATCAAATCTTAAACTTCAACTTAAAGCATCCCAGTCAATCTTAGGAAATGCAGAAAGTGCTATTGCAGACGGAATAAAAAGAAAGGAAATGAGTTCAGTTGAAAGTGGACAGATATTGCTCAGTGAAGCAAAAGTTCGCATTTCAACAATATTAAATGAACTTGAAAAAAATTTAAAAAATCAGCAACTAATTATCGATGGAAATGCAAAGAAGAAACAAAAAACTAAATAATTTTGGATTACATGTAAGGTAGTGAATTATAATTGTTAATATTTTATTTGTATTCAGATTATTAAAGATACTTTTTTTGCAACTTAAAAGATAGTTCACTCTTTATCTTCTACATATACAATGAATCTCTTTATCAAAAGATTCAATTTGTTTTCAGTTTGGCATGATAACATTTATTTTTTACATTTAATTTTTTTGTATGAATATACTAATTCATTATCTCTTAAAATGTCCCCAAAATGAGTTTACTTAAGGTTAATTTTGTTAATCAGCACAATAAATGATAATAAATATTAATTTTGAACCCTGCTCCAAATCCATAAATTTCTGCTCCAAACAGACAAAATTACTGCTCCAAAGGTTGCTCCAAACTGTACAGAACAGTGTAACACCCCTGCTCGGGTTAATCTGAGAGTTAGAGTTAAGGTTAGAGTTAAGGCGAGAGATGGTATTTTAACGTTTCTCTATTGGATAACGAGAGTCACGTGCTAAGGTTTAACACTAGGTTGCCCAACTCGCACTTTAATCCTAGGTGAATACGGCCGTTAATAGAACACAAACATGGATTTGGCATGATCAATGAAATTATGGAAGTCGTCAAGCAAACTTGGACTAATGGAAAATATTGCTATCTATAAACAAAAGCAGGAAAATTGTAATAAATTATTGAATAATCAAATTAATTCTGACATTGATTTAATACTTGATGTAATTAAAGACAATCTGTAATCTTAAATCAATCAGATAAAATATTGTATTGCTAAATTTATTCCTTTACCTTCATATGTTAGGCCAATCAGATGCTTCAGAACACTGACATCTGATTGGCCACCGCCTCTTATTATTGTTTTTTTGTCGATTGCAACTTCTTCACATTGTATTCATTAGCTCCGATGATGAAGTGACTTCGAAACGCGTCAGCTATACACAAGTAAAATTAAGTATAGCTTTATTACATTCCCTTTGTGTTTATTTATTAATGCCCATTAGCATGAGTTACTATGCCATATAATAGTGGGAGGGGTGCGTAACAACATCAAAATTCACGATTACTAAAAGACAACAGTTCTGTCTGTCTGTCCCCTTTATAGACTCAGCCCCTGTAAGAAATACCCCATTATCACATTACTTAATATATTCTTCTAGCTATGTAGGGGGCGTTGGGAGGGGAGTTGGTTCCATTTCGTGTTTTTCTCCACTAAAAAAAATTTTTTAAATTCATTTTTCCTGCATCTCTACCGAGTTTTAGTTGCATGGTGCATTTTGTGACGTCATGATTTGATTTGCCAGTGGGTTTTGGTTTGAGTGTTGTGTTCGCTTGAGCGCGAAAAAACACCTCTTTAGGTGCGTCCATGAGCAAACGCCCCAGTAATAGTAGGGAACGTTCAAGAAATACGTCATGTTTTTTGGGGGAAGGGGTATGAAAAGTGTGACATAGGGGTAGGGGGGACTTTTTATAAGTGTGACGTCGCAACAAATACCTTCAAAAATTCGATTTCTTTCATAATGAAATTTTTTTAATAATTCAAATTATTTTATTATTTTTCTTTCAAATGGATATGGAAATGAGATTCTTTCTGACCCTATTGTGAAACTATCATTGGAAAGCTCATTGTTGTTCTCTACAACAGAAGTTTGTTCCTTCAAGAAAGCACCCTAAGATGCATGTTGTCCCAGCCTTAAAGGCCACCTAACAGAAAGAGGCTGCATATATGTGGACTCTTATCATGCTTCCGTCCAAGGTAAATAACAACATGAAGCAAAATGCAGGGAGAAAAGAGACACTGCCGTTTTTAATTTTCATAGTGGTACAGTACAGGGGATTCACAAAAGGCTACATCAAATTTGAAAGGCTATAGCTCGGCAATGAAACAACTTATATCGCCACTCTACTTATCATCGTCAAGGGGACATTCTGAATATTAGTTTCATTACCAAGGAATGTTGCTAAGTGCTTAAATTCGATAAAATTAATTCGGTGACATATATGGAAGCAATCCTCCAAAAAGATGGAATATCCTACATTGGTTTCGTGAGTTCACTGAGAAAGGGTGCCATTGCAAAGGCAAAAATCCTAGAAGGCCACGAGTGTCGGAAAAGAATGTCCAACGCATTCAGCAAACGTTTACTCGCAGTCCGAGGAACTCGATTCGCCGAGCCAGCTGGGAACTCCAAATGCCTCTTACGACTTAGTGGCTCTGTATGAAACTTACAGATTACAGCTAGTGCAAGCTCTGTATTGTACATTGTTCGAGTTTTCGTGGCGTCACATTGAATATTTGTGATGTGGATAACCAAAATAAACTTCAGATTATATCCTTCAGAAAGATGCATGTATTAAATCTATGAGTTGTGCAGTTTGGTAAATACGGAGGGTTGATTCAGATAAAATGAGACGACTTTGCAGTTCTGTTACGATGGTGTAATACCATGGCGCCACCATCGGTTGTGTTCGATGTGAGAGCCACGTTGTTGGACTATCGCCCGGCACCGTAATTTCCACTGAAGTAGGCTGGGTTTGAGGGACTCCATGGGAAGTTCGTTCCACATCTGCTGACACACTTTCCATAGCCCATCAACGGCTCTTGGTCGGCGACTTCCGAGCCGTCGTTTTAGGAGACCAAAACCACAGAAATCCATCGGTGATGCTTCAGGAGATTTTACAGGCACATGAGAGAAGGGAATAACTCGTATGCCCGTCTCCTGTTCCATCTTCCTGTTGTAAGCCACAGATGACTTGGCAGTGTGGCTTGATGCCTTGTCTATGTGGATCCAAACTTTTGTCGCTCCAGCCAAGATTGTCATGAATTATTCTGGAGACTGTTGCCTGTGAAATACCTTTCCTTTGGGCTAGACTTCTGTGTGGGGGGGATTTTCTTTCAGCACTTCAGACCGGATTTCTCGCACCACCTGAGCTGGGCGTGTTGGCTGGGGCTTGTTTCTGGTCTGCTTCTCTGCTCGTCCACGTTCATTAGAACGCCGCAATTTGTTCTTTTTGATTATTCGACCCACAGTAGCTTTGGATACCACAATACCATTTTGTTTGCATAATTCCACAATGCACGAAAGATTGAAGTTAGCGTCGGAAAGGCCAAGCATATACCCTTCCCAAAAAGCTGTGATTTTGGAAGCCATGTTTCAGCACGAAATATCCCAAATAACAGCAACAAGTGTATACAAAGCTAATCCCCATGAATAGTGGACGAGTCATGCAAATCACATTCCGTCAAGGTCATACGCGGCGTTTAAAGTCGTCTCATTTTATCTGAATCAACCCTCCGTATAGCCTTTCAAAGTTGGTATATTCTTTTGTGAACAGCTTGTATATCTTGTGCTTGGGAAAAAAAGTATGACAGAGCGCACTTCACATTTGGGCGGAATTCTGAATCGGCACAGCCATTGTAAACACGTGTTACTCGAACTAGACTCCACGTAGCAAAGAGGAACAGCCGCGAGGGGGAAGGGAAAGGCTAACAGTTAAAGCATAATCATAGAAGGGGAAGTAGTGAAACTCCGTAGTTCTCTATGTTCCACCGCATGATGGCGCCACTGCTGTTTTGGCTCAAAGCTTATTTTCCTGTTAACTCTTATTTACAAAGTGAGAAAATCTAAAATGAATGACATATCAAAAATAAAATTTCAATTGTGTATTTATTAAACTTTATTGAATTTTAATATTAATAAATTTAAAACAGAATTATACTCTTAAAAAATAAATAACAGTTCAAGTATAATCAGGAAAAGCGTTCAAATATTAAGAGCAATTTTGCAAATTTTTTTATTTGTTTTACTTTTCACTGCATTACACATCTCTCTTTAATTATCTAGCCAGAAAATAAAAACATAATATAATACAAAATACAGGGTGAACAAAATACATTCGCTAAACACTTAAATTCTCGTGGCCACTCCTTACAGGACGTTAGTCTTTATATTCTTCATAACAACTTCCATAACAAAAAAAGAAAGAAAGCAATTCGAGTTCTTTTCTCATGAAATTCAATTCCCTATAATGACATTAACCATGCAAAGGCACCATTCTTTCATTACCTTTCCCCCACTCTCCTCTCCCTCCAGCTATTCTCTAATTTGTCGAGGGGCTTTCTACAGCTTCTTTTGGCTAGTGCGAACTTTCTTAAGGCGCAATGAAAGTGAAGGCCAGGCTTCGCACTGACAGAGGCAGGATCCGTCCGGGTGAGCGAAGCTCTTCTTCCTTTTGCGGGATTACACCTTGTATATAAGACGTTTTCTAAGCCAAAAACTTATATTATCACTTTCACTCTATCCAAAAAGTCAGTTTTTTTACAGAATCTTACCATGCAGCGTTCATTTCTTTTTAATAAATTAATTATAAATTTAAATTAAGATTTTGTGTACCATAATCATTATACGAGAGTACTATGATTATGCATCTATTTGATTTTTTTTATTCATTTTATTTTTTAAATATACTTAATTTCATTAACAATTTATTTAACTACATAACAAAGAAAAAATAAATAATATTTGTTCTACAATATCTTTTAAATCAAATTAAATAAACAACCCAAACTGCAAAGTGGACGTTCAAGAAATACGTCATGATCTTGGGGGGGGGGGGTATGAAAAGTGTGAATCTTAGACGATGGGGGGGAGGGGGGGGACTTTACGTAAGTGTGACGTCACAATACACACCTTCAAAAATTCAATTTCTTTCATATCGAAATTATTTTTTTTTTATTATTTTACATTATTTTATTTTATTACTTTCCTTTCAAATGGAAAATGAGATATCTTTCTGACCCTGTTGTGAAGCTATCGTTAGAAAGCTAATTGTTGTTCTCCACAACAGAAGTTTATTCCTTCAAGATTTATAATGTCCCAGCCTTAAATTAATTAGGCAAAAACTGTGGAATCGAACAACTAAAAATGGGGAAACATTTTAATCCACAAAGAGAATTGAACTACCGAATACGTATTTCGGCTACTAAGTAGCCATCTTCACGTTGAAAGACAATAGTCAACTCAAGTTCAAAATAAAAGTCAAGTTTTGTCTCTCATCGCTGAAGACTGCTATTTAGTAGCCGAAATATATATCCGGTATTTCAATTCTTTCTGTGAATTAGAGGTTCCCTCCCTGTTTAGCGAGCCTAAGGCGTGCATTCCACATGCGTAAAAAACAATGGCAGAAAATGTTCTGACATCACTTCCTGCACTCTTCTTTCTGCCCGACAGAAAATTCTCTTATCTTTGTAGGCTATGACTTAATCCAACTCGTATAAAAAACACTTGGTCTTCACACACTTCTCTCCCTTTTGGTTTTTCAGATAAATTTAAGATAAGCTAACCTGTAAAAACAGCAGCTAAGATACAGCGGGACTTGATGGCTATTTGCGCAACGACTTACGGGAGTAGTATGCAGAAATAGTCAATGAAGACAAAATTGACCAAGTATCCGGAGATCTGTGGCACTATCCTGCACAATCAAGCCATGTTTTGTCCATTATCATTGTACAAAGCACATCATTTTCTCACAAATATTCACTTCTGATAGAAACTGATGTAGTGTAATTCTGTTATCCTTTCAGTAGAACAGGCACCTGGCTCCTCTCAGTTTAGTTGAACATTGGTAAATTTAGAATAACCAAATTCAGGATCTTTTTTGCCAAATTTGACTAATTGTGTAAGATGTAATTATTGAAAATGCAAAATGTAAATATATGAGAACGTGCTACCATAAAATCAATTTATGGTTCTCCACTTGTTTGGCAATGAAATCCATTGCAAACTAGTTAAAAATCTTTCCCGAAGGTTGACGCTCTTCGGTTCGTGGTTGTAGAGATTATCGAGAATACACACACATTGGCTCTTATTCATATACAGGGTGTTCTCGAATAACGTGTACAAACTTGGGGGACAGGTTTCTTATACCAAAACAAGAAAAAAAGTTCATATAAACATGGGTCCTAATTTGAACAATAACAGATATGAACAGAAATAAAAATGTTGCCACGGAGATCAACAAGTTAACAACTCAAGTCCTATAACATCTAGGATGGTGAAATTTGCTGGAATAATAGGGTTCACATAACTGTGTATAACATTAAAATTTGGTCGAATTCCAATGAGTAGTTTCCGAGTTAGGCATTCAAAATTATAATATGTGCTGATTAGTACTCAACATGTGAGCATGTGGTTTGTTTTTTTTTTATTTGATTGATTGTATCCAATACGTCCATCCAGGTCCTGTACGGCCAGAGGCCGACGAGTTGGGTCCCTGGATGGACCTGGATTAACGACTGCTGTAAGATGGTCGCAGCAGCCGGGGGGGGGGGGTGAATCTAGTTTCTCACTGATGGTCGCCCATCCAGTGACTAGTCGTGCCTGATGTTGCTTAACCTTCCAGAAGTTGTATGGTCAGTGGTAGCCCACCAGGCCACGGCCTCCCTTCCGTGTTACGATGTTGAATTGCTTAACTCGGAAACTACTCGTTGGAATTCGACCAAATTTTAATGGTATACACAGTTGCATAAAGGAACTTGGCGTCGGGGCTCTCGGCCGGGCGAAAGAACGTTTACGCTTGAAGACAGCGAAGCGAGACGGGAACGCATGGGAATGGAGCAGAGACGACCGTGCTCGCCGAGCCAAGTAAGACTGTTGGTTTTCTTTCTTCACGCCGGATCGAGAAGGTGTTAAACCGTTGGCCGGGGCCTGCGGCTGGATTTACGCAGGAGCCCTCGACATTGCTCTCCTTATTTGACTTAGCGTTTTGGGTCGAACACAGCCCACTAGATAAAGGCCTGAGTGCTGTTTTCAAAACGGCGGCGCACGCAGGCGGACTGTGTGTGAAATAAGATGGAATAGAATAATTATTTCACAAATTTGCTTTTATCTTCTAACGAAATCTAAGTTTTGAACTTGTTATGTAAATGGCTTTATGTTTCAATCAAAACAATGGCAATATACGTGCAAATAAATATAGTTTCATTTTTTTCAAAATAGAGCCATCTATGGAGGAAGAGAAAAAGCATCTTTTCTATAAAAAATTTCGAAACCATATATGATGCTTTTAGAAATCTGCAGAAATTAGTTCCTGTAATAGATTAATTATTTTGGTTAGATTATTTGTTATTTTAATTTTGTAAGAAAATTAAAGCAAATTTATGAAATAATTCTTTTATTTCAGCTTATTTCACACAGACAGTCCACCTACGAGCGCCGCCATTTTGAAAACAGGCCTTTATCTAGTGGGCTGTGGGTCGAACATCGGCTCCGTCATAACCTAACGCTAGTACGTGCTGAAGGAGTTTTCTTTTGTGGGCTGCTGGTATTCTTAAAACACAGAGTGGGGCATCTATGCTGGACGTAATAAAAGTTTCTTTACGTTTGGGCCCTCTCCTTTTCTTCTGTGGTGTCTTTACGGCGGAGTACGGCAGTTTATAGTTGTTGCTGCCTTATTGCGTATTGATAGACAGAGTAAAGTTAACCGTGGCTGGTTGGCATTCCTACTATGATGTTTATTTACTCCAGGGATGTCTAGTGCTGAACTTTGGTTCCCAGAGAATTGTGTCTTACGTAAAATTACATTTTAAGCTTCATATGCTGTCATTTTGCTAGTACCCATTTCCTATCTGTGTGAAACAGTAGAAACTGATAAATTTGTCAGGTCATTGTTTCTTTAAACTATGGCTATTATTTTCACTAATACTTATCTGTACAAGTCTATTGAATTGTCTAGTAGTAATTAAATCCCAGGTCAATCACTCTTTAACTCATGTTCATAGTCTTCCTTTAGAGAGTGGATTTTGCGATTCCGCTACTACAAATGGTGGTGGCAAATAATGATAGTATAAATGACGCATGATATTTAGTCAGCTGGTTTATTTTTTAACTCAGCTCCTTTAATCTCCAGTATTTTTATGTACTTCGATTGTGAGGAGGAGAAGGAATTATTCTCGCTCCGGGCTCAACTGGAGATTCATTTGTCAACTCGCAGGAAGTGTCAATGTAATTTAGCTTAAGTGCATTTTCAAATTATTTGCCAATTTGGTTACAATAAGTTTTATTCTTGAATCCTTACATTAACGCCCGTATTCACCACGGTTTAAACCCGAGTTTAAGCATAACTCTTATTCACCACGCAGTTAAATGTCATTGAGTTGAAGTTGCCCCTACGGCCGTTTAAGTCGATTTTAGTCGACGCGCATGCGCAGTTTATATCCAGCCACTCCAGCCAAAGAAAAACAACATGGAGGACAATATGCAGCCTCATCTTACTTTGGAAGAAGTTTTGATTCTAAACAAATTCATTCGTCGCAAACGATGAATCTAATAAGAAAAAAAGTTTATCTACCTTGTGCAACTTGACGAGGCTGATTTTCGAACGCGCTATCGGTTAGCGAAAGGAGTCCAGCAAGCGCGCTGTTGTTTAGTCGCCATGGGCATGCTTGGGATGAAATGTGACCGTGACGTCAGGTCATATACGGGTCATAGGTCACCAACAGCTGCTTAACTCGCTCTTTTGCTGTTAAGTGAGGCTTGAAATTTCAACTTCGTTTGAACCTGATTGGTATTCTTCAACATTTCAAGGCGGCAGCTTGACTAAGACGTAGCATAAGCCAAATGTCGTTGTGTCGACTTCTGTCGTTGGTTCAAAGTTTCATGTGACAAATGACACGTATATGACCTGACTTCACGATCACATTTCATTCCAAGCACACGGCCGTTTATATCTATCAGGCCTGACAACTGTGGATTGATGACGTCATGCTAGAGGTCGATTGCCATGGGAACCCCCTTCTCAACGGAAATAATTTTACATTGAAATACTTTGATTGATGACAAATTATGTTTAATCAAGTTAAACGAATACTCCAGTAATATGAAAAAAATTATCGCCTCCGTCAAAATGACAGGCAGACGACCTCATGCCTCGCCGACCTCTAGCATGACGTCAGCTGTCGGCAGACGGCCTCATACCTCCTACCTCGCCGACCTCTAGCATGACGTAGATATAGTACGGCCTTGCCAAGCATGGCCATGACGATAAACAACAATGTGGTAAGAATGTCGTAACAACAATGTGGTAAAAATAAATTTACTTTCAACGTGTACAGAAAAGCAAATTTATATTTAAACAATGTGGCGGTAATTTTTCTCAGTTTGAGATAGACGTTATGGTCTCTTGTGTGGAAAATTTCGCATATATAATCGACGAATGAATTTGTTTGTGAGTAATGAATTTGTTTGCGACGAATGAATTTGTTTAGAAACAAAACGTCTTCAAATCACGAAGACTGCATATCGTCCTCCATGTTTTTCTTTGGCCGGATTTGCGCATGCGCTTCAGTCTAAGATCGACTTAAGCGGCCGTGAGGGAAACTTAAACTCAGCGACGTTTAAGTTGATTTAACCGCGTGGTGAATATGACACGTTTGAATCAGAGTTTAAAACGTGCTGAGTACGGGCGTAAGAGATTATCATTGGAGATTATGACCAAGCTGCCGCCTTGAAATGTTGGTGTATACCAATCAGGTTAAAACGAAGTTGAACTTTTTAAGTCTGACTTGCAAAAGAGCAGGTTAAGCTACTGTTGGTAAATATGGGCGTAAGAGTTTTAATTGGTTAAAGTTGAAGGAGATCAAGCCTTTGCTCCGTGTGAGCTATTTAAATTCTTTATTCTCAAAACCATATTTATTTTTATTCTTATATTCTTTGGTGTGCTTCTGTTACGATTCTTACATAGTTCCACTGCGTATGCTAGTTCCATTTTTATCCCTAACAGAAGTACTGTAGCCGATGAATATTTTTGGTAGTCTAGAGCGTGGCATCGACGTTCGGCTCTGGGGGTGAATGAGAATATTATTAATCTCATTGCCTTCGGACCTTTTAATAAAGAAGTAACAACGAGGCCAATGAGAGACAGGCCAGGGCACTCAAAAGTCACCTGAACATCGGTGTCCGAACAACAATCCATTCCCTGTCTCTCGTTGGCTTCGAGTAACAATCTATGACGTTTCAGTGCGCAAGTCTTCTTTATCTAGATTGTGTTGGTTAAATACACAGAACGGTGCGCTATCAGGATCCGATTTGAAAATGGCATCTATTCTTACCAAAGGAGAAAGAATTCAACAAGCACGCGCACTATCGTAATGGCAGTATTTGCGAACGGAACTTAAATGAAATTGCCTCGTATTAAGATTAAGGAAGTTATTTTCACTTAACAGATTAAAAAAACAACAAGGAGCTTTAGCAACGTTTCATTGAACAGAAAAACAATTACAAATTTGAAATTTCGATAAGTTCTAAACTTTTCATAATTATGAGGAATCTGAATATAATTAGAATAAATAAACTGTTCAGTCTTATTTTAAGTTATTGTTATAATTTAGGTGTCTAGTTTTTTTCTGATCCTTCTTTTCTGTTTTACCTCAAGACCTTGAAGAAGCTCATCTTTGGTTTTCAATTTAGGCAAAAATTTCACTTTAAAAAACTGTTTGTAAAACTTCTCATCGAAAAGATCATTTTTATCTTCCATCAACTGATTCATAAACTCGTTAGATATAAAGTCAAAATTCAAATGAAGAAGAAAGCTCTGTAAATCATCTTTCTTAACTTCTTTTATCTTCTGGTAATTAACAATTGTATCCAAAATGAAATCATCAATAGGATAGTTATTCTTCTCCATCTCTTGGATAAGGCAAGTAAATTGAGACGGCTGAAGTAAAGGGAATTTCCCTTTTTCGATTATTTCTTGCAAATTATCCAAAAAGAACTTCAAAACGTCAGTGAAGTCCTTCTCTTCGCCATAAACGAGAATTTCATTCCAAATGCTGACGCAATTTTCAATATTGATCTGATTCTTTATCAATTGCCAACAATAATTTGTCAAAGTTCTCAGCTCGAACAGGTGAGACGATCGATGCAACTTTAAGAGATTGTCCATCTCTTCATTCGCAATGTTGTCGAGTGAATTAAGGTAAATATATTCTAAAATGACGTTCATGATGTTGGCCTTTACATAAGAAAAGTTGACTCGTCTGACGCAAGACTCTTTAAATCCGCTGAGAAACATCTTCTTGAAGTAAGGCGACTTGGCGGCAAGAACGACCCGATGGGCCTCCACCTCTCCGCCGTCGCACACGAGAATCACATCGGTTAGCTCGTGCGCCAAGCGCATCTCTTTCAGATTAGCACCCAAAGAGCATGAAGCTGCTTCTAATCCGGTTGTCTTACTGAAAGAAAGGAATGAAGTTTTAAACATTTCATTTATTTTATTACATCCGATAAAAAACGTTTCCCAAAGGATATCAAATCTAATAAAACCTATTAAATATTGGTCGTTATTCAAAATAAGTTTACAATCCTTTGTATGAACTATTGGTTGAAATATTTCATATAATTTTTGGATATTTATTATAAAATAAAATAGCCTAAAAATTCTCTTAATTGGCTAAAGCACAAAATAAAATTAATAATAAATTTTAAGGTCCCAAAAGTAGTTGGTTCTTACGTGATATTAACTTTTAACGAATTCATATTAATATATGTAAATAGCTTTGGGCCGAAAAAAACAACAGAAAATTCGAGGGCAATTATACAGGGCGGTCGGAAAATTGAGGATAATGTGATAGTATGATGTTGACAAATAAGAGAATTTATACTGCATCGGGTGTGGCGCAGGTTAAAGTCACCCGCGTTCGGGAGTTAGGCAGAGGCTCTCGTTCGAAAAATAGTCGACAGTCTCCCGGCTGTTATCTCGGAGCAATGCCTCCGAGAAGCCCCACCAGTGCACTCGCTATGCGCTTGGGGAAACGGTCGGGGGCAGCGCATGCCTTTACCCAGGAGGAGAAACTGGTAAAGCGACAACGGGATCGGGTGCTGTCAATCGGCACTTGGAACGTATTCTCCATGACAGGAAAGGAATCAGAGTTAGTGGAGGAAGCCAAACGGTATCGACTGGATATCATAGGTATTACCTCTACGAAACGTCCAGGTTCTGGAACTGTGGACTTAGAAGGAGGGTGGAAGCTTTTCTACTCTGGTGTCAACCCTAACATGACTGCCCAGGCGGGAGTGGGGATACTCACAAGTCCCCGGCTGGCAGATTATGTTGCAGATTGGACCCCCTTAGGTGGAAGACTGTGTCTCCTGAGGCTTCAGATAGGGAAACGGTCTCTCTCTCTATTCGTTGCATATGCTCCGAATGCAGTCACAGAGTACCCACTTTTTCTAGATGAAGTTGATGCTGCTCTTAGCAGGAGAGGGAGTGCAGATTCTGTCATCCTGATGGGCGACTTCAATGCACACGTAGGGGCTGATGACCAAACGTGGAGGGGCGTGATTGGGAGGAATGGTGACCCCGATTTAAATGCGAATGGGAGGTGCTTGTTGGATCTCTGTTGCAACAATGGACTTTCCATCACAAACACCTTCTTCCAGCACAGGGATGTCCATAAGTATACCTGGTACAGGGATGCAATGGACCAGAAGTCATTGATTGATTTTGTAATTGTTTCAGCTGACTTATTCCGATCAGTGTTGGATACTCGTGTGAGAAGAGGGGCAGAACTATCAACTGATCACCACCTTGTTGTCTGCACTTTGCGGTTCTCTGAATCCATGCCAACCAAGCGAAATACTAGGTTCAGACAAACTTGGCGCATCAAATGGGAGGCACTGGAGGATAGAGCTGTGAGGAAGACCTTTGCAGATAGCATATCTTCAAGTTTCAAAGAACTACCCAGTGATCGTGGTACTGTTGAAGAGGAGTGGCAGTTGTTTAAAACTGCTGTGATTACTTCGGCTGCTTTGTGCTGTGGTCGTAAGCGGCTGAGTGTGGCGCAGGGCGGTGAGAAAAGGACTACATGGTGGAATGGTGAAGTCCAAGAAGCTGTCAAGGCAAAGAAGGAAGCTTATTTGCTATGGCTTGCAAATAAGTCAACTTCGAGTCGAGTGCGGTACACTGAGGCGCGAAAAGCAGCAGCAAAGACAGTATCAACAGCTAAAGCCAAGGCCTGGGAGAAGTTCGGGGAGAAATTGGAGGCAGACTATGGTTCGGCAAACAAGGTGTTCTGGCAGACCGTGCGCCGCCTCCGTGGAAAGAAGTCTCTTTCATCACAAACTATTAAGAGTTCAGATGGGAGGCTTCTGAAAACGGAGGAGAGCGTATTGCATAGGTGGAAAGAATACTTTGCATCTCTTCTTAATCCGGTGACAACAACAACTGAGGCATACGAGGTGCACCTTGGAGCGGAGAATAGTCACGGTAGTATCACTGAAACAGAAGTCAGATGGGCAATTAAGTCCCTGAAGACTGGCAAAGCTGCAGGTGATGATGAAATCCGGTCCGAGATGTTAAAGGCCTTAAATCAGGATGGTATCCTGTGGCTGACTCGGGTGTGTCAGGTTGCTTGGATATCTGGACAGGCCCCTAAGCAATGGCAGACAGGAATTGTGATCCCTATCTTCAAAAAGGGAGATCAGAGAGATTGCAACAACTATCGAGGCATCTCTTTGCTCAGCATTCCTGGGAAAGTGTACGCTAAGTGTCTGGAGAAGAGAAGTCGGGAAATAGTCGACTCCAAACTGTCGGGGAAGCAGTGTGGTTTCCGACCTGGCCGAAGCACGACGGATCACATCTTTGCTCTAAGGCAAATCTTTGAGAAATCCTGGGAGTATGCAAAAGAGGTCTACGCTTGCTTTGTGGACCTCGAAAAAGCATATGACAGGGTTCCTCGGGAGAAGCTCTGGCAAGTGTTGCAAGAGTATGGAGTGGATGGGCAATTACTGGTTGCTATCATGTCTCTGTACGAAAGCTCTGAGATGTGTGTCCGGATAAATGGCATTAAGTCAAGACCGTTCACCGTGGGTGTTGGACTCCGCCAAGGGTGCGTACTGTCGCCCATCTTGTTCATTATCTTTATGGACTGGATAGACAGGGGCAGCCGAGGCGATGAGCGTGTTTGTGTGGGCGACTGCCTGGTGGAGAGGTTGCTCTTTGCGGACGACCTTGTCCTGCTTGGGTCTTCTCGCACGAACCTTCAGCATGCACTAGACCGGTTTGCAGCCAAATGTGAAGAAGCTGGGATGAAGATCAGTGTGGCTAAAACCGAAGCTCTGGTTCTTTCAAGACAGCCTGCTCAGTGCGCTCTCCATGTTAGGGGAGCCTCATTGAGACAGGTGGAGAAGTTCAAGTATCTCGGGATTGCATTCACGAGTGATGGACGGCAGGAGAAAGAATTGGATGCTCGGATTGGTGCAGCAAGCTGTGTCAGACGTGAACTGTGGCGATCCGTGGTAACGAAACGAGAGCTGGGTAACAAAGCCAAGCTCTCCGTCTTCAAATCTATCTTTGTCCCCATTCTCACCTATGGTCATGAGGCTTGGGTAATGACCGAAAGAGTGCGATCGCGGGTACAAGCGGCCGAAATGAGATTCCTGAGAGGTGTGGCAGGTGTTACCCTACTAGATAGAGTGTACAGCAGCACAATAAGGGAATCTTTAGGTGTTGAGCCGCTACTTCTCCGCATTGAGAGATCTCAGTTGCGCTGGTATGGCCACGTGATACGGATGCCGCAAACTAGTCTTCCTAGGCAGTTGTTATTTTCCAAGCCGGTGGGTAAAAGACCAAGGGGTCGGCCTAGAACCAGGTGGCTAGACTACATGGAGAATCTGGGTTCGAGTCGCTTGGATATTACCAGGGATGACATGGGCCTGATGGCGGAAGATCGCGATCGCTGGAGATCCTCCATAGGGCTGCTGCCCCCGCGACCCTAACGGATAAGCGGGTTTGAAAAGTAAGTAAGTAAGTAAGTGATAGTATGATGTGATAGTATGATGTAATAAATGTCGACATAAAGTTTATCATCTAAAATGTCGAAATATAAACTCCTAAGGGTCTAAACACCACACCTAAAACTAAAATGTCATCAATGTTTGCATCGTTAGCAGTCCATTTTGGTATTTTTATATAATGTCCAGTCTACTGTAGAATGGGTATTAAGCTGATGTAATAAATTTAGTGTATCTGCTTCTTTGCTGGACTCCAGGAAGCTTGGAAGCCTTAGGTCTAATTATTAAATTAAATTGAAAATAATTTTTCTACTTATTTCGGGTAACCTTCCTTTTTACTTGATTAGTTTACTTGATCTCCACGAACGCATCCTCATTTAACCAATTAACATCCATCATCCATCTTCAAATTAGTAAATTGTCGTAACAATGCAAACATTGATGACATTTTCGGTGTGGTATTCACACTCCTAGGAATTTAGATCTGCAAATTCCACCATCTATTTACTATCCTACATTTTCCGAACACCCTGTATACAATGCTCGAAAATACTACACAGAGATTTTGACTATTTTGGAGCGCTAAGCTAATTGCAACTATCAATCGATCGTTTTTTTTTTTAATTTCAATGTTATATTAAACACTGCAAAAACGAAAATTGTTATCTTAGTATTAAATGTTTTTTTTGTAGCTCTATTCTATTTCTACAATTTTGGTATTTGATCTAAGTCTTTTTAGCAATATAACCGAAAGCTGTCGAAATGTACATGCATATCGTCGGGATAATGGAATCAGACTAAGTCCAATTTTCAATAATCTGAGATCGGTGCGGGCCATAATCCCGACAGCGACAATCCCGATACCCAGAATCCCTACGGCCAAAATCCAGACAAGCCACGATCCCGAAAAACCACAATCCCGAAAAACCGAATTTCCGACAGGTCACAATCCCGTCAGCTATTATCCCGACAAACCAGAATTCCGTCAAATGTATTACTTTTAGTTTTAAGTCTTATTACTTTTTCAGCTTTCTCAAATACATGTATTAACTCTTTTATTCATTGTTTTTTCTACATGCTTTCATAATTTTCATATGGGAGTGCTCTTGTATGCAAACTTCGACTGTATAGTTTACATATCACTATAGTTATATGTTTAGCTTTATTAATACTTTTAGTTTTTTTTAGTATTAAAAATGTTTATTAAAAATATTAAATAAATTGTGATTCAATAAAATATTTAGTACTTTTGTTCATCAAATAACCACACACACAACTTTAACGTCTGCAATCAAAATGAGACGTTATGTGCAATACCACAACGATAGTCCATCAATGGCCGGTTTACTCTGTCTCTAAATACTGCCATAAGTCTTCTCTCGCTGTCGAGTACAGTTCTCTTCAGAGTAGGACATGGTTGACCGCGAAAAATACTTTCCACTTATAAATCTGCTCGTTGTTCTTTTTGAAACTCTTGTATAATTTTGAAAACACTAACATGACTGCGGCCAAGCAATGTCTCCCATCTCCTGTGCCAGGCTTCTACGGCATTCTGAATACGTGGAATGCCAAGCTCAATTGAATCTGCGACACTCCACAGTGTGGGTTGAAATAAAGGAGGAGAACGTATAACTTGTCCACGAATTTGGGGTCTTATTCTCCCGTGAATCCGATAACATTCAATGTGGATTTGTTTTTCTCTTTCGTCTTTTATCTACCTTTTCTATCGTGTCCACGCTTTTTAGGCTATTGTGTTTTATATTGCAGAAAAATTTTTCGGAGAATGTGATAGTTATGTACAGGATATTTCGCCAGATTGTTCATTATTATAAGTATGTTTAACGTGCGAATATCTTTATCGCTTTACGGACAATTTTACAGAGCTTTTATCCCATAAGAGAAATCTACTGAAATGGATCAATTAGACTGAAAGGAATAGAAATGGAGCCTCCATTATGGAGGTAGTGAGAATAGAAACCAGCTACAAATTTTGCAGACGAATTCTAGGCAAATATACCTGGAGAAAATCAGTCATCATCTATACTTATTTCTGATGGGTTCCTACTGACTATGCTTCAAGTTCAGTCGGCTTCTCTTATGGAATAGGCTATAGGAATGCTTTCGGATGGTTGCTTTTGTGTCGTATCGTGATGGAATTTGTATGGCATACAACCGTCAATAGAATTTTAACGAGGTACTAGAGTTACTCAGAAAGTAACGCCCCACATTTGCTTTTTTCATCCGGAAGTTCACGGACTGAAAATAAAATTCCGAATCGAAATTCATATACGTAACACAAGTCCAATAACATATGGATTTTAAAATTTATTACTTATTCAGTAACAGGCACATTAAATACAATTATTCAGGGTGTAGAGGATATTCCTGAAATAGTCTGAATAATCAATCTATAAATAAAATCTTGTAAACATTCCAAGGAGGAGCTTTAGCAGTGAAGCAGATATACATTTATACATTTATTAAAAAGAAATTAACCCCCCCCCCTTCCCGAGTGGGGGAAGGCAAGTGGCAGATCTGCGGTCATCTACTTTTACCCCTTTATCTGCACTTTTTACCTCTCCCCAAGTTTTTTAATTAAAAAAATTGATTTTCTTGAACGTCATATGTATAAAATGTAAAAAACCTGTAATCTTCTTTCATTTTTTGTCATTTCCGAACGTATGACATATATAATATGTTGCCATAGTTCTAAGGACCAAGTGACTGCCACCCCCGCAAATCCGACCTCCCTGGAACAATTGGACCTAAACTTCATAGTACTGTAGATCTTGCCTAGAGGAATCTTGATACCGAATTTCACGCTTTTACGTACCTAAATAGCACACAGACATGTTGCCCTCCCTGAATCCCACCCCCGTAATTCCGACCCCAGTGTACCAATCAAAACCAAACTAAATAGTGCAGATGCACATGACCATAGTATTTCAACCTTCTAACTCAAAAAATGTAGAAATTAAAAAGGGGTATACAGTTAAGACATTATAAAACCAATAAGTAGCTCCATTCTTTCGCTACTGAATACTATAGATTATGAGCACTTGAGCAATCGTGCGTCGACAAAGCGATTTCACGTGCGCGCGCCGATGTCAGTAATACTTAAAGGATGAATAGAAAGTAACAATTATTCCTTCTTGACAAATCTATTGTTATATGACTTGCCATTAGCTTGGTATTCTTTACACACACAGTTTTAGCACGTGAATTCGACTTGAAGGGGTCCACGAAAAATTTTGAAAAGTTGATACGGCCGAGCTAATACTTTGATGGTCATATTTCTGAAAACAGAATTTGAAAAAGCTAATCCGTTTTCAAGTTATCGTGCAAACGGCGGACGGCCGGACGCACGGATAAACGTACAGACCAAGGGCGCATTCTTATAAGTAGCTTTTATGCTAAAGCTCCTAATAAAGGAGAACATTCGAGTTCATTCAACACCTCCTAGAGAGAAGGCCTGCGGGCAAAAGGTGCATATATTGTTACACCATCAACAAGCGGACAAATTTAGGGCTTATTATTGGTAGAAATACGATTAAGAATAGCCGGTTGATGATGATGTAATAAAGTATTCACCTTTTGTCCGCAAGCCTTCTCTCTAGGAGGTGTTGTTTCGTCACATGATGAATTGAATTTTAAATGTGCGAGCTTTGTAACAATATTAATTGAATTTGAAACTAATTACCGCGCAGAATGCGCGCGGATAAAATCTTGTTGAATCATATGAGCTTAAAATTTTGTCAATGGGTTATAAAATGTCAAATTATATCTTATAATTGAATATTTCCCTTTATGTATACGAATGCGTCAGGTGCTTTGCATAAATACAAAGCCGCCTAGGTTTTTCATTATTTCCATGCAATATGTAATCCAAGAATAAAGCAAATGAACATATGGCTACCATTGATTGTTTATTACATATATCTGCAGTATAAAAATATGATAGTGGCGCAATTAGTTGGCGCGTTGGCGGTCTCAGCCGAAGGTTTCTGGTTCGAATCCAGCCTGCGTAGTTTTTTTTCCTATTTTTCATCATTAAAAATATGATTTGTAAAATAAATAACTCACTTTTTATGATTGTGCCTGTTGCAAAAATAAATAGCTAATTACAAAATGTGTTTTTATGATACTTTGGTCACCTTAATTTTTGGATCGTCCCGTATGTAAATGCACTTGAAAAGTAATCATTTATTAGGAATTAAATCATGTTCACTTTTGCTGATCTGATCACCTGTAGATAATGGGAAGAGATAAAACTTAAAGGCTTCTGATAAATTAGCACGAGCTATAGATAATGCTCTACATCATTCACATGCAATCTTGGACAATTACATTAAACTTGTATCCCAGTACGCCACCAAAAAAGCAACTGGGAGACCTCCGAAATTAACTCCTCGTCAGAAATGGATTTGTGTTTGGGAAATGAGCAATAAAGCAACAATAGGACAACTAACCAAATGTCCACAACTGAACACCCTCCAGGATTATTCGAGCCACAGGAAATTTATAATACATGAAGAAGAGTGTACCCCATAATGAAACAAAGATTAAAATTTCCCCGTGAAACAATACATTGGAATTATAATAAGCCATATGCAAAACTCCAGTGCGCATGTTCAATGGCGCTCTCGTGCAATGCCTTAGGGGTTTGATAGTATCAATCGTACTTTACAAGGTAGTTCAAACGTGTGATTTATGGCCCTGGAAGAAATACAACACAAAATTCATCCTAAATTATCAAGTTTCTAGAGTAACAGCAAACGAAACGTGAAGCCGCTTTGCTTACCTTTGCGATTGTCTCGGCGATTACTATCAATCCCAAAATGCATCATGCTGGCAAGCACAGTTTTGAATAAGATCTATTGGCGAACAGTAGTCTGGAGCGGTGGAAAAAATTCAATCTCGGCGGTCCCGATGGATGGCAGTTTCACTTACGGCGAGATGAGGAAATCTGTTTCAAATGTCAACAAGAAAGGTGGAGGCGTCATGGTTTGGATGGAACGGAAAAACTAGCACTGCATTTTTGAGTGGCTGAATGAATGTTGAAAAGTATGAGGTTTTGTTGGAAGCAGGTCTTTTGCCATTTGGAGAAGATATTAGTGGTCCTTCATGGACATTTCAACAGGATAATGCCCCTGTTCACAATATTCGCACTACATTTCAGT
Organism: Rhysida immarginata; assembly: GCA_023313115.1. Classification (NCBI taxonomy): domain Eukaryota; kingdom Metazoa; phylum Arthropoda; class Chilopoda; order Scolopendromorpha; family Scolopendridae; genus Rhysida; species Rhysida immarginata. Next base: position 35,110 of record JAHWFO010115147.1, read on the forward strand.
GATTTTGGATAAAAATATTCGAGTAATGGACTAGCCTCCTTTTCTCCCGATTTGAACCCAGTGGAATCTGTGTGGGTTGTTAGCCCGTGATGTTTATGAGGGGGAGGGGCAGTATGATACTGTCTACGATTTGAAGCAAGCAATTGTAACCTGCTGGGGAAAGGTTGAACTTTCTATCATAAGAAAGTTAATTGAAAGTTATTTCAAAATCTGGTCGTTCTATAGCCTATTAGTAAATGTGGCTTTATAATGCATGGTGGCCCAAAAAACTTACTTTGAAAGCTGTTAATGGTTTTATCAAGGAACAGATTATAATGATATTTTAACATGTTCATATTGGCATACTGCCAAATTGTTTCCAATCATAAAATATGCAAATTAGTTTAAATAGTTTTTTGGCTGCTAGAGTGTGTAGCTAAACACAGAATATGTGTTGCTTCACTGCAAACTTAATCATTGCGAAGAACGACGGCGTTGTGGTCAGTGACAATTACATATGTCCTCTACCTACAGATTTTACAGGATCATGTTATTCCTTACATCGTTCAATGAGGCTTATTGGGAAACGTAACATTCCAACATGATGGCATGCTGCCACACACAACCAACCCTGTGAAGTTATTTCTTGCTTTCTGATTTTACTGATTGGACGAAATGTTCCAATAGCGTGGCCTCCTCGACCCCCGGACTTTAATCCCTGTGACTATTGCTTACGGAGATTTCTAAAATGCAGGTTTATCTTACCAGCCCAACAACTCTGACCTAAAAGATTCCATCTGAAGTGAGATAGCTCAGATGGCCAATGTTGCAACCTGCCGTTTTCAATATCGTTAACCGCTTAAATTTGGTGATAGAAGAAAATAATAGGCCATATCCAGCAGGTTATCCAGTGAAATATGTAAATCCCTTATTTGCATATTTTATGATCGGAAACATTTCCGCATTATGTCAATATGAACATGTTCAAATATCATTATAATCTGTTCATTATCACCTCTCAAAGTGAGTAAATGATTTCTAATCATTGGACATTGGTGTTACATTGGATATAGGTGTTACCTTTGTTTCAGTTCGGGATTTTATTATCACTCTGTGAGCTTTCCTAGTTAGACAATAATAATGGCAGAAAGATGATATTTTGCATGCTGCAAATTTGAGATTCTAACATTTGTATGCAAAACTTGACGGCATTTTAACACAGAGTAGCCTGTAGTAATATGTTAAAAATTGGTGTCTGTGAAAGACTAGCAGTGCAAAAACTGAACTGTTTGTTGATTGCATAAAAAGAAATTGTAGTAAATAAAGAATATAAGCAGTCTATAGGAACGCCATTCGATCCGTCTTTTAATGGGAATAGGTAATTCTCTAAAATGTTCTGATACGCGTCTGATCAAGATTTTTCCCTGTGCAGAGAAAGCCGCCCAAGTCATAACGGACCCTCCTCCTTGTACACGTCTCGAAAAATAGTCCTCGTTTTGTCTCAAATAACGCCAATAGAATCTGTGTAGGTTAAACTCTTTTTCATCACTAAAGATGACATGACTCCCAACGTACTGCTTTGCAACCTAGTCTCCTTGTGCTTCATGGTTACGGTTGGCTTTGACTTCATTTTCAGGTAAGCATGATTTTTGGAAGCATGAAGTATGCGACGTTTTGTTCTGGTTGACATTTGAAAGTAGAAGGATGACATAATGCTGGGAGATGTTGCTCCAGTGGTGGTAGATGCATTTGGAAGATGGCGTTGTTTGTCTCTTGCAGAAATTGGACATAACTTTCCCGTGTGAGGATGCTTACCATAACTGTCAGGATCACTCAGGAAATTATGGATGACTGTTTTGGACTTGCCAATTGAAGCAGCAATCTTTCACTTTTTTCGTATTTTTATAAGCTGTAATTTGTGCTTGCTGTTTACTGCACGGAGAGAAATTTTTTGTTGTGACAACCTTATCTATGGTCACTGTAACAATATTTTATGGTTAATCCTGTCCCATCAATATTTATTGTTGTGTGGACAAAACTGTTTTGATAATGTGTTTGATCAGAGAACAATTCTTTTTATTAATAATAGTCTTTTGTTACCACACTAACACACTACTGCTAGAGCAACGATTTTTCCTTGCATGGATAATGGATATTGATGACATCAATAGTGTTCTGCTCCTACAGCAATAGAGCTATGGGCTCTTTTACAGTTTATATTTTCATGATACCCTACTAAAATTAGTCTATATGTTCTGTTTTTTGAAAACAAATATATATACAGGGTATGTTAGTAGTATCGAGTTTATTTCATGAATTAATAGTTGTAACATAAATGAATAATTCTATTTCTCTTTTTGTGCACACCATTAGTTTCAAGAAAAGGCTGTTGGAGCTAGAGTTGGTGATAATGCTCCAGCATAATATACACTTCAGATGATCAGAAATCAGGACGCACAGAAACCCATGCTTTGATAAACAAGCAGCTCTTAATAGGTTGCATTATGCCTAAAGAAAAGGAAATTTAATAACCACTTTTTCTTTTATGAAAAATTATTTTTAGCAACTACCTTCAGCAAACCTCCTTTCGGGAAGGCACAGCATTCTACTTGCGCCCCTCTGAAATTGATTAACATCAAAAATAACCAGTAAGGAATACAAACTGTTGTTCATCGGAGTCGATTAGTGGAAAATTTTCTTATGAAATTCATTAACTATTTATGAGACTATCCGAATAAACCATGAATCATATAGCTAAAATTAATTAAAGAGGATAAAACCGGAAATTCTCGAGGTTATGAAACGGAAATTCTCGAGCGCTTTTCGCGACATCTAGTGAGTGAAGTTTATAACTGTGGTCTGCTAGTAAATTTGAAATCAGATTTACGGAAAGAATTATAATTATAGGTTGATTTAAATGCCAAATCTATCCGCCAGATGGCATCCGCTACGGTTTATGAATTTTGTTCTAGTTTATTTACAAAAGTTTAGTGAAGATGAAAGTTAAAGACTTGAAAGAAAAGCTTCAGTTAATAGGAGCGAAAACTGACGGAAATAAACAAGTATTGACTAACAGTGAGCAAATTTTATAATGAATTATGATTTACGAAAGTGACGATGCTAAATATCAGGCTAGGCTACGACATCTCATTTAATCTCACTGAATTTTTCGATCTGTAGGAAATCCATGAAACTTGAGATTTTTGTTTTTAACATTGTTGTTCGAACATTGTGGAACTGAACAATTTACATGCATGTTCTTATACAGTATTCTTAACATTGCCGAGATTTTCTCCTCATTTTGACCATAGCGTCATAGCCTCAGATTCATAAAGCGTAAGCGCTGCCATCTTCATACACCTTCAACAATCCGACCTTCATTGTTTCCAACAAACGAAAAACATTCAAGATGCCAAAATGGAGACAATGAAATGGTTAGGTGACTTTTCCGCTTCCAGACCTTGTTATCTCGTTGACCTCGCCGACAGAGCGAGTGACGTAATTTCTCGACCAATCAACAAGTAAATTATAATCAGCAACTTCCGATATTGCTGCATGGGCATCCGTATATTGATGACAGAACAATATATGAAATAGTCTTCTTCCGATATTGGTGCTGCATCAATATTTAGTTGACGCTACATAAAAAACTACATATTAATAGTGAATTGCAATGGTGACAATTTGATAGTGTAGTAAGATCAAAGTTTATTCATGATGCACGAAATTGTATTTTTGTTTCAACAATCAAGCACTCATCAACTCGCTTATTGTTGCTACATCCAAAGCATTTCTCTCCGTGTGGTTAATTTAGTGCCCCATCCCATGCTGAACTTACACAAAACAAATAACAGATTATGTTCTGTAGGAAACTAATGATGATATCGACTTTTAAAAACAAAATGCAAATTTTTACGGGGCATTCTAATATTCCAAAGGTTATCTTATAGTTTCGTCTATTTACTTCTATTGAACTATTCCGAAAAACAACTATTCCGTATCTTTAACTTGTTTGCAATGATTGTCTTGTCTGACAACATCTGAGTGATGTGTACTAATCGAATTATATTAAAAAATGTTGTTCAAACACGGCAGTATTTCACATTGTGGGTGGTCCTATAACTTTGTCCAGAACTGTATGAGTAAGTCGAATGAAAATTATTGCTGAACACTTATAAGGCTCGTGCAGATCCGTATAACTGGCTACCAAGCTCATTTGACTTCACGTAATGGACTTCTTCCTGTGGGGCCATATGAAGAGTGTGACATCCAGTATAAACCCAGCCGGGTCAAGGGAAGATTGTGCAGCGAAAGGTCGATGCCCGGAATATTTGAGCGCGTAATTCGTTGGATGTGTCGGCGATGTGAGGCCTGCATTGAGAGTGGCGGTCGTCATTTCGAACATAAGCCTAAGATTCTCTGATGTTAAAGCTACCTGTGATAAATAAAAAACGCGAAACAGATACCATGACTTTCATTTGTAGTAGTCTATGTCTTCTTACATTCAATGTACAGATAGTTGCATTAAAATTTAGCCACTAAAAATAGTTGGCTTTCCTGCCGAGCGCTTTTTTCATTACTTTAGCCAGGACATCTCTGCCTGTCTGATTCAAACTTTACACAATCGGAAAGAAACTTTTAATTTTATTTAGAACCTAACAAATCGTATTTGGGTATTATTACTTAGATAAGCTAATATAATTAAAAAATAACAGGCTTATTAGCGTTATTATTACACAAAATGTTTGATAATCAGCTGTCAACCTTTATTATACAAAAAATGAAATAAATTAAATTTTCGATGAAATAAAATTCTTCGTCAGTTATTTCTTACTTATTATTATTATTTATACATGAATGTGAACTTTAGAAAGCATATAACACGATATAACGTCGTAAAGCGTCTCCAGACTATTATAATCAATAATCTATCTTGCAGCGGCTAAATTTTAATGCAACTATCTGTACGTAGTTAACTGTGGAATAATTTTCGACTATCGATTATTGATGAAAAGTGTTCATTTGTATCGTCTCTATCTCTCTAAGAAGTTTGGGCTGGAATTCTGGGACATATAGTTAAATGGCAAATGCATCTTCTAGTTATTAAAAATATAGCTACAATAAATTTTGAAGAAATAAGAAATTGGGGGTTAAATTTTTAATTTGATAGCGTATTATTATTAGCTTAATGGTTTCATTAGTGATCATTATAATACATTAAAACTTTGTATATAATAAACGTTACTTAAACATGATGTTTAATTTTAAAGTTAGACGACGAAGAAAAAAAAATATGGATAGTATATATGATGGAATAGACGAAAAGATTGACGGAGGAATTTAAAACACGTTTGTTGTTCTTCTAAAAGACTTACCGTTTTCTAGTCACAGTGCATTTTATACAAACGGATACACGAATTTTCGGCATTTCCCTGGAATAAGCTCCTAGAAACAAAAATGTTTGGCCTTAACATTTTATCTGTAAAACTCTGCGCTTCGGAGTTACCGAGAGGAATGCAAGAATTTTCATCAGTGAATTTAACAGCTATTGTTTTTAATTGGTTGTGTCAGAAATGGAAGGTCTTTGTATTGTTTTTAACAATGAAAGATTAAGGATTTACAATATATGACATAAACGAAAGAAATCGGCAATAAAAGGTGAAATTAGCTGGTTTCTTTTGTATCATGTATTGTAAAGCCTCAGTCTTTCATTTAGTTTATCATTTTAATTTATGCTCTTAAAGTAAAATAAGTATCGAAATTTTATCAGCCTGTTGAGAGATTGTCATGTAGTAGAACCTCAATAAATCAAATTGTTCCCTAATTCGAAGTTTCAATCTATTCCCTTCCGCTGCGGGAGTAAAACCTATATAATTCGAAGTAATAAAACCTCCTTAAATAGAATTTTTTTGGATGAAAGATACCCTCTATAAATCGAAGTTAACGCAGATAAATTCGCCCAAAAATCAATTTTGTCAATCCAGGCTACTATAAATCGAAATTATGTCAGTTTTTCAATCGGTGAAAGTAAAATTTCTGCAACCGAACACTACATTAAAGGGAATCATAAAAAATTTTAAAATCTTCTACAGAAAGGAAGTCGTCAAGAAGATCATTTTAAATATGGAAGAGGGGAAGAAATAGTTCTATTAACATATTGAAGACAATGAGAATGGTAGACAAATTGTGAATGAACGTAAATCAGAAAACCATAGTGCACTCGCTATCCCGGCTGTTACCTCAGCAATGCCTCCGAGAAGCCCCACTAGTGCACTCGCTATGCGCTTTGGTAAACGGGGGGTAGTGCATGCCATTACCCTAGAGGTGAAACGGGTAAAGCGATAACGGAATCGGGTGCTGTCATTAGGCAAATAGAATGTATTCTCCATATGGAGATTCGCTTTCGCTTATGATGGTCGCCAAGATAGAACATGTGGTCTAAGGTTCCAAAAAAATATTTTTGTGGCCGAATATATTCAAATTGAAAACTCTTGTTCAGGAAGTAACAGGGAAGGAAACAGAGTTAATAGAGGAAGCCAAACTATATCAACTGGATATTAAAGAAATTAACTCTACGAAACATCCGGGTTCAGGAATTGTGGATTTGGAGGGTGGAAGCTTTTCTACTCAGGTATCGATCCTAGCATGAGTCCCAGGAGGGAATGGAGATACTCACAAACCCGTGGCTGGCAGATTATGTTGCATATTGGACCCCCTCTGGGTGGAAGATTGTCTCTCCTGAGGTTTCAGATAGGGAAAGGGCCTCTCTATTCGTTGCATATGCTCTGAACGCAGTCATAGAATACCTACTGTTCCTAGATGAAGTTATTGCTGCTCTCAGAAAGAGAGGGAATGTAGATTCTGTCATCCTAGTGGACGATTTCAATGCACACGTAGAGGCTGATGACCAATCGTCTAAATGAGTGATTTGGAGGAATTGTGACCCTCAGTCAATTCCGAATCGTTTGTTAGATCTGTTGTAACAATGGATTTTCTATCGCGAACATCTTCCAGCACAGGGATGTCCATAGTATAAGTGATACAGGGATGCAATGGACCAGACGTCACTGACTGATTTTGTAATCGTGAGCTGAATTATTCCAATTGGTGTTGGATATTCGTGTGATCAGGATAGAACTATCAAATGAACCCCACCTTGTTGTCTGCACTTTGCGAATCTTTCAATCCATGTCAACCAAGCGAAGACTTAGAGTATCAATTGGGAGGCATTTGGAGGATAGAGCCGTGAGAAAAATTGTTGCAGATAACATATCTTCAAGGTTCAAAGAAGTAACCAGTGATCGTGGCGCTGTTGAATCGGAGCAGTAGTTATTTAAAACAGCTGTGACAGCTTCCGCTGCATTGTGCTGTGGTCGTAAGCGGTTTACTGTAGTGCAGGGTAGTGAGAAAAGGCCTGCACGGTGGAACGGCGAAGTCCAAAAAGCTGTTAAGGCATAGAAGGAAGCTCCAAAAAGCTGGCTTGCAAATAAGTTACCCCTGAGTCGAGTGCGATACACTGAAGCGCGAAAAGCAGCAGCAGAGTCAGTATCACAGCTAAGCCAAGGCCTTGGGGAAGTTCACGGAGAAATTGGAGGCAAGACAATGATTCGGCAATCAAATATTCTGGCAGACCGTGGGCCGCCTCCTCATCATAAACTATCACGAGTGCAAATGGGAGCTTCTGAAAATGGAGGAGAGTGTATTGCAGAGGCGAACCGAGTAGTTTGCATCTCTTCTTAATCCGGTAACAGCAACAACTAAGACACATAAGGTGCACCTTGGAGTGGAGAATAGTTACAGTATATCAGCGAACCAGAAGTCAGATGGAGAATTAAGTTCCTGAAGATGTAGGTGACGATGAAATCTTTAAAGATTTTAAAGTCCTAGATGCTAAAGGCCTTAAATCGGGGTGGTATCCTGCGACTGATTCAGGTATGTCAGGTTGCTTGTATACCCGGCCAGGCCCCTAAGCAATGGCAGACAGGAATTGTAGTCCCTATCTTCAAAAAGGAAGCGAAGGGGTTGCAACAGCTATCGAGGCATCTCTTTGTTCAGCATTCCTAGGAAAGTCTGGAAAGGAGAAATCAGAAAATTGTCGAATCCAAGCTGTCGAGAGAGCAGTGCGGTTTCCGACCTGGCCGAAGCAAAACGGACCTCATATTTGATCTAAGGCAAATCTTCGAGTAAACCTGGGAGTCTGTAAAAGATGCCTACGTTTGCTTAGTGAGCCTCAAAAAAGCATATGACAAGAGTTCCTCGGAAGATGCTTTGGGTCGTATTGCAAGAGTACGGAGTGGATAGGCAATAACTTAATATCACCTCTCTGTACGAAAGCCCTAGGATGTGCCCGCAGATAATTGGCATTAACTCAAGACCATCCTTCGTGGGTGTTGGACTCCGCCAAGGGTGCGTACTTTCGCCTCTCTTGTTCATTATCTTTATGAACTGGATAAACATAAGCCGATGCGATGAGCCTTTTTGTGTGGGTGAAGGCTTGGTGGAGAGGTTGCTCTTTGCTGACACCTTGTTCTTCTTAGATCTTCTTGCACTAATCTTCAGCATGCACTATCGGTTTGCAACCAAGTGTGAACAGGCTGGGAAGAAAATTAGTGTGGTTAAGACTGAGGTTCTGGTTTCTTCAAGACAAGCTTTCTATGTGTCACCTCATTTCCGAGGGAATAAAAATAAGTCGGATGAGGTGACAATCGAAGAGAAGGAAAGAAGTGAGCTAAAGATCGAGAAGAAAAAGCCGGACCCCGCGGAAAGCAATGGAAGTGGTCGGAAGGAGAACGAGAGCCGAGGGCTCCGATTGGTAGCAAAGAGAGAAAACGAAGGAAAGGAAAATGCGAGGGATTGCACTCGTGCCAGAAGGGAAAAAGTGAGGAACGAGATAGGCAGCAACGTGAGAGGTTCTCCTCGAAAGGCGAAAGAGGCTAAATGCATGTCGGATCGAGGACGGGTCGAAGTAGCACGCAATACGGCGAAGATTAGGCGGAATGCCAGGAGCCGGCCGCTATCGAAGATTATAGCGGGAACGCAGCGAACTTCGGCGTGGAGATGGTTTGGTTTGTTTGGTATTAACGTCCTTTTCAACTGCCATGGTCATTTCAGGACGGCGTTATAGGGGCCGCAAATTTTGCCTCGCAAGGGTTCTTTAACGTGCAGCCGGCAAACGACTACATGGGACCAACGGCTTTACTTCCCTTCCGAAGGAAGTGCGTGATCTCAGGATTTTCCCCCTGAAAAAATCCTCGTCGTCCTCGGCCGGGGTCGAACCCGCGTCCTCGGGCATCAGAGGCGACCACGCAACCCCTGAGCCACCGAGGCCGATTCGGCGTGGAGAAATCGGAGCATTAGACGAAGTGCGGAGACGAGTTCGTCGATACAAAATAACGATACGGAACTCAACGAACCCGACCCGACGAAGGCCTATCGAAAAACTCCAAATAAGACGAACATTTCTTATTCTAAACCGCCCCCCCCTATATATTTCTTTGGGCGGGTTCCGCAGGGTAGAAGGTATATTCGGCTAGACTCGTCGGAGGATGGAAACCAGAGCCAAAGAGCATTCGGACTATATTAGAAACAACAGACCCGACAGACCCGGCGATGGCGGACCATATTTTACGGACTGGATATAATTTTAAAATTGATGAACTCCAAATCCTTCAGGTTCATCAATTGACGACCCCAAGAAACTAAACTATTTGGAATCCTGGGAGATCTTGAAACACCAAGGTAACTCGTTGCTGAATCTAGATACAGGACCCATGGACCTCTCCTCTTGGAATGCTTTATTACATCATACAAGAAAATCAATCCCCACCTAGTGGAGCCTTCTCCTAGGTCCGCGCTTCTGCTGCCCAATGGCGTTTTTTACCTCCAATTTTTTCCTAAACTCCTCATTGGCTTACTCTAGTATAAATCCCTAAAACCTTACTCTGTAAAATCGATTCATGCTGAAGATGGCTACGTTGTAGCCGAAATGTACATCTATGTTATGATGAATAAATTCTTTGTGGAAATAGTGGAATCCATCGTCTCATTTGCATCAAAGTATCCACAGATCGGCCAGGTCAGTCTTGTTCTTATGTATATTATAAGTACTTTGTTATTCCATCTAGTTTCGATCGTGTGTGAGATATCGACGTTTGTTTATTTTCTTGTAGAGTTGTTGAAGCAAATAAATAAAACACTTGAGAGTGCAGATCACTATTCTGCATACTGACTGAACTTCACATTAAACTACAAAACAAAACTAAAATGATACAAGGAATAAGAATAAGAAGAAAGTAACAAATCAATGCCGAGGAAGCCCCTCAAAATGGTTGCCCCCAGCTCCAATGCACTGGTTACATCTACGGACAACTGAGCTGGTAGCTGATACAATCTGGGCGGTTGTAATTGCTCGACTACAAGCTTGCAATGAGCTCATCTCTGGTGGTGGACAGATTGCTGTAGACCTCCTCCTTCAGTGTTCCCCACAGAAAAAAAATCAAATGGGGTGAGGTCCGGTGACCTAGGAGGCCAAGCCACTGGACCACCTCCACCGATCTATCTGTCTGGATAACTGACATTCAACCAGTCTCCTCTACCAAAGTGGGCCGGGCATCCGTCCAATTGCAATCGGAGTTTCTTTGTACATCCAATGGCATGTCCTCCAAAAGGATGTAAAGATGATCATGGAGAAAATCAAGAAAAACTGCGGTGTTCACTCTGCCAGGTAGAAATTGACGACCAATGAGCTGATTATTAAGTATGCTTATCCACACATTGACACTGAACTGGTGTTAAAAACTGGTGTTTTCAGCTATCGCATGAGGATTCTAGTGTGCCCAGATATGGGCAATGTGAATATTAATATACTTATTTTTATTAAAGTGTCTACGGAGTAATAAAATATTTTCTGCTAAATATTTTGTATAGAATCAACATTTTAAAAGCAATAACTATTTTATTTTTTTATTTTATTAAAAAAAAATATTTCGAGGCTACCTGCGAGTGCACAAGGTAGGCAGAGCGCAGAGAGGCACGTGAGAAGAGGTTTGGAATGTTCTAGATCTTTCTCGCGCAACTGGCTCTCGTGAAGTATGAGCGGAGGTTTGCCAAGCCGTTACAAAAAAAAGCCATTTTTAATTGTGAAACAATAATGGTTTTTTAATCATAAAACAGTTAATAAAAACGTTTTTCTGTGAAAATGGAGAGCGGAGAATTTGCTGGCTCTTCGGGGATTGAAGGAAAAATTGACGAATATATGAACAGCGAAGTTTCGAAATTGCGATTGAAGGATGCAGTAGTATATTTTGAAATATTGCTCCATGAAAATAATATGACTGCATCAGAATCGTCAACTATAATTTCTCACGAAGCTATGATGATGGGACAGCAACTCTATGAACTTACATTAGAAATGCTGGATGAAAAAATATTTGTAAATGAAGAGGTATTGATTCACGTGAATGAAGATTGTGAATCAGTATCTTGTCAAGAAATTGAAGATCTTTCATCGGACGATTATGAACCAGGGGGTCTAGGCTGAACTCATCGACAAGCTGTCGATCTCGACAAAATCTAACCGTCGATAAGTGGCATATTACACATTTATACACAAGTTTACACACGCATGGCTAGATGATATACACTGATATACACATTTAGACATAATTTTACACATTTATCCATGTATACACATAAATACATACATAAACTCATACCTGTAGACACACTGTATTATTATTTTCACAGTTCAAGTTTCGTAGTACAAGAGTATGCTTCATGTATGTAAATATTTTTAAACAAGTTTTTGTTAATATTTTTAGAAAATGTGTATTCTTGAGCTATGTGTATTTAGCCTGCAGGCCAGAAATGAAGGAAAAAAGATTTTAATAAGAAATCTGTTGCTAAATTTTGAATTAACGATCGCCAAGTGCATAGTCGACTGTTCTTAAATTGTAGACAAGAATAAGGCAGTTGTCGATGGTCAAAGTCTACACTAGAAAATTGACGGTGTAGAGTCTGTACACTGTAGACTCTGTAGACAAGTAGACAAGTCCACACTGTAGACTCTGTAGATACTGTAGACAAATCGTGTTCATGCTAGCTCGAATCGACAAATGCGTGGCCATCGACGCTTGTCGATGAGCTCAGCCTAGACCCCCAGAAGAGAAAAAGAGCAGAGAAATAGAGTACGTTCCTTTGAACTATAAAATAAAAGTTATTAATATTGCCAAAGCACATCCTACGTGGACCTTGCAAATTTTGAAAAAGAAAGGATGTCGACGTTTGAAAGAGATGGAATATTTATCCCAGTGGGAAAAAGAAGTAAAAAAAGGCGGAAATACGTTTGATAAATATTCAATTATTGATTCCTGAACTTAAGACCGTTTTGTTGAAGCTAGAAAAAAATTGGTTGTCACATATAAATTTGTAAATATAATATATTGAATAATTATCTGGGTAAAGAAAAAAAAATTGTTACAACTGGGATTCGAACCCACAACCTCACACTAATAATTTGATTTATGAATAGCAACCACGCTGTCGTCTGAGCTATCGGATCACTTACAATCAAAGAGGAAATCTTTCCCTTATATATGGTGCTCGAAACTTTAAACCGTCGTAATGTCCCCTTGTCAGTGTCCTTCGAATTGTCTCTCTGGGGATGGCTATTTCGGCAAAAGCTCTTCGCACACTTATGGAGGGATCGTTTTCAAGATGGTCGAAAACGATATCTCCTCTACGCAGGGCATGATCGGCCTGTTGATCCCTTCCACGTCTGAACGATCCTGTCTCCCTTAGAATTTGGTGTACCCTCGAAAACACCTCCCGACGTGGATGGCGCCTATGAGGAAATGCATCCGCGTACAACTGCTGGCTTCTGCAGCGTTACCAGCAGCAAGCCCATAGTAAAAATGAATGTCCGCATATTATTCATTTGTGAAAACAAATGGCATAATGAACTTCGACGTTGTGTTGCACAATATGAGCAACTGCTCAAATCAACCGCCAAGTTAATAAAATACCTTTCACATATGTTAAAAGTATGACATATGCAAAAGAGGATGAGCACATTTAAGAATAAATAGGTAAACCTACGTTTTTTCTAGGAAACGTCGATATCTCACACACGGTCGAAACTAGATGTAATGTGTATAGGATATTTTTGTTCCATTTGAACCACACAATGTTCCTAAACAATTATGCTAGATAAGTTTGGGTCACCCTGTAGAAGTCCGGATTGACAAAATTCGGTTTGTGGGCCAATTTATTTGCGTTAGCTTTGATTTATGGAAGTTTTATTATTTCGAATTATAGAGGCAATAGACTGAAACTACGAATTACGGAGGAATTTGAATTATCAAGGCTCTGCTGTGTTAACCAATCTTGTGGGATTGGGGGGGGGGGGAGGCTAGCAGCCCTTATATAGCGATACAATGAACGAACATATACGACGAATAAATCTAATAAAAATAGGAAGAAAACACCAACGCAAAGCTAACCCATAAACAGGGATATCTGGATTCATCCTGACAACATAAAGTTTTGACAGGAACTCTTATGTAATCACTGATCTTTTCAGTATGCCTAAGAATGAATAGGATGTGTTTCGTTGTCCCCTGCTAATTAACTAGGTTTAAATATTTCACTATAATACGAATCATTATTGTTGGCTGTAGCACTGCTATTTTAGAGTTAACTCCTTTTATTGTTCTCATTACTAGCAAATTAGACCATACTGCAGTTACTGTAAATTTGTATAAAAAACAAACCCACAAACCCACCCAAAAACCCACAAACAATCATCCTTCTTTATATATATAGAAAGATTTTCTGGCCCTTGCAGAAAGATGACGGATGAGAATTGACACCTTAATTTACAGGGTCGAGTCACATTATTATGATCACGCCCTATGTTTGTCTTCGGGGTTGCCCAGCCAAGGAACTATGTCACGTGTTGAAAATTGGTTAGGTGACTATAAAAGGTAGGTTTCCGCTATGTTAAAAACATATCACTCATTGCTGCAATGGGTAAGAAACGTGATTTATCAGATCTGGAAAAGGGGATGATAATCGGCTTTCGGGCCATGGGTGGCAGTATTTCGGAAACCTCGTAGTTTGTGAATTGTTCTCGTGCTCCTGTAGTTAAAGTGCACCATGACTGGGAAAATGGGACCGTTCAGAATAAATTGTATGGGAACCGTGGAGCACCGTGGAGCACCTGGCCCCCTAATTCCCCAGAACTCAACCCAATCGATCACCTCGAACGTCATGTGCGTGCTATGGAACAATCTGCGCGTATCCTTCAGCAGCTATCGGATACTTTACAGTCTGCATGGCAACAGCTAACAGTAGAAACCTACCAGAATCTTATGACTCACTCCCATCCCGTCTAGCTGCTGTCCGTGCCACTAAAAGCGGTTATTCTGGATATTAGCTGGTGGTCATACAACCTCTGACAATTAAGTTTGGTGAATGACGTCACACCCTAATCTGTGCGAGCTTTACGCGAGTAACAATGCATGTGAATACAAGCCCAGTCATTGTTTAAGCAAGTTCAGACAGGTCACGTTTGTGCGTGCAATGGTTTACCAGATGCTCGTTTCTTCAGTTGAAGGTGTAGCGTGCGCACGTAAATGTGGATAATGGATCAAAGAGGAACACTGCCGTAATCATGCAGCAGCTTCTGGCCAACAAAAGGGTCGTATCCATAGCTCATCCACCTTATTCACCAGACTTGGCACCGGCAGACTTTTTCTTGTTCCCACGCCTGAAACGGGCCTTAAAGGGACAGATTTGCGGACATTCCAGACATTCAAGCAAATGTGACACGTGAACTTAAAGCCATCCCTAAGGAGTTTCCAGGACTGATACACCCGACCCCAAAAGTGTATTGCCTTCCAGGGTGATTATTTCGAAGGACAATAAAGTAAATGTGGCTCAATCTGTTTTGCATTTTGTTGTGTAAACTCATTCACCGAACTTAATTGTCAGAGGTTGTAATAATGTGACTCGACTCTGTTTAACTTACAATTATCAACAGCATACAACCAATGAGTAAAAATCATTTTTTAAACAAAATTGAAGTTAAAAAAATGAATAATATCTATTGATTTACTTGTTATTAACAACTTGCCAAATTGTAAGTCGTAAAATTTATTGACGAACACAACGCAAAAAACTATGGATTCCAATTTAAAATATGAGAATATACGTTCTGTGATATGCAAGATATTTTTCCAGTTAGAGCATCGTACATAAAAAAGGACCAAGAGTGCCAAAGGTATTCATAAACTAAGGATGGTAAATTAACATTAATGAAATTATAAATGTATGGATCATTGTACTGTCTTTCTTTTTAATGAAATAGACAAAGGCCTTAAAGTACATAGTGAAAGATATACAGGATTTCCCTTCTAGTTTCGCCGTTTATTTCAGGCTTTTTCAAGGGTATATACATATGAAAGGTTTAGAGCTTATATACACTAAACGATCAATTTATTAGAGACACCTCTTACGGAAAATGGATCGGCCTCCCAGTGACATCCAAACAATGGAACAGGCCGAAGCGGTGTACAAAAGAGATGCATTGGATCACAAGTTGCAGTCAGCAGCAGAAGTGGACTGAATATGGGTAAATATAAGGATTTAACCGACTTTGAACGAGGCATGATCGTTGGAGCTCGACGGGTGCAGTTGAGCATTTCACAAACCGCTCACCTCCTCGGGTTTTCCCGTGCAACAGTGTCAAGGGTATTCCGTGAATGGCAGTTATGCCAAAATACAACCTCCAACAAACAACTGCGGATGAAATAGGACCGTGGATGAACGAGGCCAACGGCGAATCATCCACAGCAAAAGGACGGGAACAACCCAAAAAATTGCAGCGCAGTTCAATGAGGGATCATCCCTACCCATTTCGGAGCACACGGTGCGGCGCACCTTGCAGTGAGCTGGGTTTAACAATAGGTGGCCACTATGGGTACCGTCGCTGTCACCACAAAATAGGAAAGGGCGCCTGCTATGGGCACACAGGCATCGCCACTGGACACTGGATAAGTGGAAGAAGGTCGCCTGGTCCGACGAATCGTGGTTCCTATTTCATCATGCGGACAGCAGACTGCGCATCTGGCGCAGACAGCACGAGGCCATGGACCCATGCTGTCAGCAGAAAACCGTACAGGCGGGTGGAGGAGGAGTGCTGGTCTGGGGTATCTTCTCTTGGGACACACTGCGTCCTCTGATATCCGTAGACATATCCCTGAATGCGACACTCTACCTGAACATTCAGGTGCACCCGTTCATGATGACTGTGTTCCCTGGTGGTGACGGACAGTTTCAGGAGGTGCTCCCTGTCACCGTGCTCTGATGGTCTTGGACTGGTTCGAGGAACATGACGCGGACTTCCACCTGCTTCAGTGGACACCTCGGTCGCCCGATCTCAACCCGATCGAGCATTTATTGGACGAATTGGAGAGAACCATCCGCCGCCTTCCCACACTACCGTCCAACCTGCACCAATTAGGCACGCTGGGATGTCAGCCTGGGCTACTGTTCCTCCGCAACGGTTTCAACACCTTGTGGAATCCATGCCAGCACCTATTCAGACAGTTCTCGCTGCTAAAGGAGGCATAACACGCTATTAGCGGGGTGTTTCTAATAAATCGGTCGTTCAGTGTATAGTAACATCATAATTGTGGCAGGTGTGTTTAAAATATACCTATTATATGATTTGTTAAAATTATACTTTGCGCATGGGTGTTGCGCGAATGCATTTGTTTGGTAGGTTAACAATGGGTTTTTATAAACTTTTGAATAAGTTTAGACATCCGGAGTAAAGTCGTTTGGGCAGTGATTTCAGAGTAAATTGGTTGATGTTGTGATTGTAGGATGAGTCATCAAGTGATAATAAAGTTGTTAAAGCACAATTTTAGAGGGGCGGTTAAACGGAGCAGTTAATTGTATAGGAATAAGACATAAGTTGACGACAATCTAAATTACAGAGATGAACAGGAGCTTACGCCACTCTTCACCTAATGTTCAAAAATCAACTAATCCTCATACCTTCCAGTTCCACTAAAATGTCATTAACTTAACCTCCATCCACTTCAACGACAGTGAATACGAGCTTCTCAACACAGTAATATCTCAACTCACTTATTTGTGATACAGAACAAGCAATCCTATGCATCTCAACAGCATATCACAAACCTGCCCGGGCCATACCGTGACCACCGAGAGAGAAGGCCTCCGCAATGAATCTAAATACATTGTTACGTCATCATAGATAGTGCAAATTCAGGGCTTATTATTGGTAGATATGCGAATAACAATGCACTATCTATGTGATGCAATAATGTATTCAGTTTCATTGCGGAGGCCTTCTCTCTCGGTGGTCACGGCCATACCCGGTAACCTTATCCGCAAAACTGTTCAAGAAGCCAAGAGACATACAAAAGATCCCCTGATCATAATACCTCTTCCACCATGAAGTTGAAAGTAACCGAAGAAAAAGCCATCATCAATAAAGCAGACAAAAGTAACGTATTTGTCACCCTCTATCATTCAGATTACATTAACTCTAATAATTTTATCCTTCTACCCGCCGACCCCACCCCCAAATTCCATTAGTCAATAACTTTACTTTTCAACTCTTCCTCTCCCTACATGCAGGGGGTGCACAGAATAATAGGAACACCTTTCGATATAGACGTTTTGTCGAATATCTAGAAAAGTACTTGACGAATAATCTTGAAACTTGATATATTTTATCGAAAAATTTGTCCCTAAGGCAAATAGGGGACCAGTAACAAATTGAAAAAAAAATAATGTTTGGGATGACTACGTAAAAAATAAAGTTTGAAATGCGTTGCAGCTGTACCATATGATTAGCAGGCATTTTTCCCTTATCTGTGTTCATTTGTATGAGAATAGCACGTAAATTCATGGAGATATAAAGGTTTCTTTAAAAAAAATAGAAAGAAAGAGTTTCTTTAAATTTTTTTGTTTATAACATGCAGCATTTTCAACCCAATGCAAAGTCATTTTCAGGAAACTTGACAAACTACAGAAGAGACAACACCTTGTAACAGAATATTAAAATATTAATATTTGATGAAATATGAGCATTTTTACTAAATAATGTTTATCTGCGCATGCGCAAGCGTTACCAAAATGTTTTTTGCATAATTTATTAGCCAAATGTATAGAGCTACTTTTATAAAAAGCTCAAGCAAATATCGTGAAAATTCAGAAAGATATCGCCCATAGGATGAGTTGAATTTCAGTTGCTCTCAAAATTAAACAATACGATAAAGGGCTTTCTCCAAATTTTTAGCACATTTTCTATATATAGAAATATGCTTATGTGATCGGTTTGTCAAGCTGTCCGTCCGTCCGTAGACAATCCCACAATTCATTGCATTGCAATAGAAAGAGTGCATGTATTGAATTGCTGGAAGACACGAGTTATCCTCGCATACATGGGTTCGGCTCTGCGCATGCTCTAAACGTTAATGAGATGGTGCGCGTGCAGGATGCACGTGTTTGACGATTATTGAAAGGGCAGTTCGGTCTCTAAATCAAGAGAATTTTTTTTATTCCTAGGGAGCTTAGTATTTATTACGATAACTTGAAAACGAATTAACTTTTTCAAAGTCTTTTTTAACCAATCCATTAATATGGGACAGACAGAGCACGAACAAGTTCGAACGTGAGGCAGCCGGAATAAGTACGTACTATAATGGCACGTGCTTTAATAGTACCATTATGATGCCCCCTTAAAAACTTCCTATAACCAGATATGGCATGTAATATATCAAACAAATCGTCACAACATATCATGAACGAATATATAAAAGTAACTAGTGATAGCAGGTATTGGTCTAATGACACGTGTACGTGCAAGGATGTCTCATGAATGAATATAACGCGTAAATAATGCTGGTTTGAAGTATTTAGTAGTAAGTGTTTCAATGGTAACAAATGGAACTTTCAATGCTAAGATATGGCATTTAATATATCAAACAACTCGTAACAACATGTAATGAGTGAATATAACGAGTAAATAATGATAATGGTTATTGGTTTAGTAGCGCGTGCCCTAATGGTGCCATGTGGTACCATATGGTACTGTTGGAACTTTCAATGCTAAGATATGGCATGTAATATATCAAACAACTCGTAACAACATGTAATGAGTTAATATAACGAGTAAATAATGATAGTGGGAATTGGTTTTGTTGCATGTGCCCTAATGGTACAATATAGTATTGTTAGAACTTTCAATGCTAAGATATGGCGTGTAATATATCAACCAACTCATTACGAGTTGTTAGATCTATTGTTATCCATAGCTTATTTGTATCAAGAGCATAATGCTGTTAGGCTTAATGGTATCTAAAACTCACTACCGTAAATTGGGGTTACTTGAACCCTGGTGGTCTACTTGGACCCAAATCAAAAAAAAGTTTCAAAGACGTTCCGAGTCTGCAGTTTTGAATTAATTGGTCTGCTGATAGATTTTTCTAATTGACAGCACCACTAGCTAATGCGTCACATTTTTAGAATTTTTTTCTGGCCTGACTGCTTTGTTCTGGTTGAGTAAGTGTTTCGTCTCCAAAACGTATGTCGAACATGAACCCACTGTCCATTATAATTGCTTAATCCATTGCAAATGTAGCGTGGGTTCAAGTTACCCCAGCCAGGGTTTACTTGAACCCAAATTTCCATAATTTATTACATATATACTAAGTTAATATATTGAGTCAATAAATATATAAGTTAAAAGAAAATGTCACAAATTTAATATAAATTAAGTTAACAGCAGAATTACTGTTATTAAGTCTTATCAATAGGAAGAATTGTTTAAAAATGCTTGTTATTTGGGTTCAAGTAACCCCAATTTACGGTACTGTTATACATATTGCTAATTAATAATTAATCGCTTGCTTCAATAGTAGACAATAACGTAGAAACACTTTAGTAATTTAATATGAAAAAATAATAGATGCTTACACACAGCGCTTCAGCAATTGAGGCTCACTTCGTTTAACATTGTGGGAATTCTTACAAATTAAAGAACTTTTATTTTTTTTAAAATTATGAGGAATATCTCCCTCTCCGTTTACCTTTCAGTTCTTCAAGTTTATCGTTTAAATTCTCTCTATACATTAGCTTACTTAAATAGTAATTTACAATTTACTTAAATTCTCTCTTAAGGGTTTAAAATGTTGATTAATTCAATATATCCATGTACGTAGTTTGGATTTGTTTAAATTTACCAGCTCGTGTTTAAAAGTGTTTTGAAACTATTTTCAATTTTAATGAACATGAAGCTCGTAATTTGTAAACACTAAAGTAACCATCTAAATGATAATAAATTACTGATGTTATTGACAAGATAAGCGAACTTAAGGAAGCCTTTGGGAAATGATCCGGGACTCCGAAGGCAAGAAACTCCACGGAAGATAATCCAGTTGATAACACGATGCTATAACATGAAAATGTGCTCCCTTTATCTGCTTTGGCGGTAAAATCATTCTTGTTATTTTTGGACCGGACACCGATATTAACTTTTTCTCCTTAAGCTAATATGAACTCAATAGGAAGTGTCCTATCATATCAACTTAAGGGGAAGAAGTTGTACCAGTGTCTGGTCAAAAAATTAAAATTTGGAGAAAGCTTCTCATTGTTTTGTTTATTTTTGAATGCAACTGAAATTTAACTCATTCTAGCGGCAATATCTTTCTCAATTTTCACGATATTTGCTTGGGCTTTTTAGAAAAGTAGCTCTATACATCTATCTATATAAATAAAGAAGAATGTTTGGGGGTTTGTTTCTTATACAAATCTACAGTTTTATTCCGATTGATTAAATTTTGCATCAAGATCGGAATAAAACTTTTGAGTTGTATTAAATACACACAAAGAAACCCACAAACAAACGTTTTTATCTATATATATAGATTTATGTAAGTCCCCTCATGTTTTAATTATTTATACCATTTGCTATCATTCATTTATTTGCATCATTCTATAGACATTGTCTAAAATTGTAATCTTGTAGTCTAATAGACATTTATTAATCTTATGTTATTTATTATACCGTTCAAGTTATAAAACATTCTATAAAATTGTTAATTATACCGCATATTAATGACCCCTGTAATTTAGATAGTCAACTTACGTCTTATTCCTATCCAATTAACTGCTCCGTTTAACCACCCCTCTAAAATTGTGCTTCAAGCAACAACCTTATTATCACTTGAATACTAATCCCACAATCACAAATTCAACAACTTACTCTGAATCCATTGCCCAAAAAACTTTACTCCGGATGTCTAATCTTATTCAAAAGTTCATAAAACCCTTGGTAACCTACCAATCAAATGCATATAGTAACATTAAACACACCTGCTATAAATATAATGTTACTATATATACACTGAAGATCCAAAATATTATGAGCGTCATCACATTGGTGAATGAACTTGTCTGGATCACGTGGAGGACACGTAATAAGTGGGAATTGTATTTAACTGCTGCTGGAGAAGGTAAGGAATCAGTCTTGAACTTAATTTTGCGAGTGATCGGAAAGGCTGCTAATCTAAGCGAATTCGATAGAGGGCAGATTATAATGGCCCAAAGACTCGGAACAAGTATCGCCGAAAGTGCACGACTGGTAGGTTGTTCTCGATCCGCCGTTGTTAGTATTTATGCAAAGTGGATTAATGACGGTGAAACCAGCAGTAGGCGCCAAGATGTTAAACGCCCACGCGTTATCGAAGAAAAAGGACGTTGGAGACGTCCCGCTTGGTAAAACAAGATCGGCGGCAGACAGTGACTCAGCTAACAGCCCAATACAATGAAAGTCCAAGTGCAAGTGTTTCGGAATATACAGTTCAGCGGACATTGAAGGATATGGGCCTGCGCAGCAGACGTCCCACTCGTGTACCTTTGTTGACCAAGCGTCATTGTCAACTATGCCTACAGTGGGCCCGGGACTGGACCATGTATAAGTGGAAGAGAGTTGCCTGGTCGAATGAATCACAATTTCTTATTCATCACGCCGATTTCCTGGCGAACAGTTGCTCCCCCCCTGCATAGCAGGCCATACACAGGCCTGGTGGTGGCGATATTATGCTTTGAGGGACGTTCTCATGGGCGGCTCTGGGACCCGTAGTTGTGGAATATCTCAACTTTGCGTGACCTGTCTCCAGTCTTCTACCAAGAACTTACGGCATCCTTGCCAAGGGGAGTTGGACCTGTTTTGCAGGCCAAAGGTGGCTCAACGCGTTATTGAGTAGGTGGTCGTAATGTTTTGGCTCTTCAGTGTAAGCTTGTAAACCTTTCTATGTTTATACTATTGAAAAAGCCTGGAATAAACGGCGAAACTAGTCGGGAAATCTTGTATTTCTGTCACTATTTATTGTACGCCTCTTTAAATTTCATTAATGAAATTGTTGAGAAACTTTAGGGCGAACATAAAAAGTACAAAATCTCTTGCATTTTCAATACAAAAATACAAATCCAATTATTTTTGTGCTAGATAAGAATAAGAAATATGTCTATTTTATTTAATTGCGTAAATTATCACATTCCTTTTCACGGATTTAACGAAACAATATGTGACTTAGACACTATCACGATTTCTAAATTGTTCCTATCCCATGCCTGATCAAAAGAACGATGGTTATCAGTACTTCGAGCACAAAGCACGGTGGATACACCGGGCGATCCAAAAGTGTGTTCCATTCCTTCCATTTTTAATGACATTTTCAGTGTTTGCTTTCCGGCAATTCAATGCTTTCATCAGAATCACGAGGCACGCGCAAAACAATGTAAATGACACGAATTCGTCACGGCAAAACACTTATTAGTTTCTTGAAAAAATGTAACACACTTTTGGATCACCCGGTATGAAAACCGAGGTAGCCTTTAATTGTAGGCCATTTCAAAACACAGAAAGAAAATTACGGCTCGTGAAATAAATATGTCGAAGAGTTCAGTGTCACATTATTGTGGGGTTGATTACCTAATCATCGAAGAAGAAAGTAACTACCATAAACACAATGTTCATTTAATTCATGAGCCAAAGAACGAATTATTTTTATAGCGATGCGCACGTAGAAATACTGAGCACATCACAATAGGACCAGAACCCGCAATTCGAATTACACGGTTGGCCACCTATTCTAATGCAAGAATGAGTCATTTAACTAAAAATATTGTGCCTAATGGTATTGACAATTGGCCATACCATTTTAGGAACCGCTTATATAAGGAAAGAGGTTATTTTGAATAACAATATTGCGTAATGCGTTGTATATTCGTTAATACGCCCCATACCAGATGTTTTATTTTTACACCATCAACTGATATATTGGGTTGGAAAGAAAATTCCCCCACAAACGCTCTAAATACGAATCCGTGGCAATAGGCTGTTTTTTCCGTAGGCGCATATACCCACTACTCAGAATATGACAGGTCAAATCGAACGGTGCGCTTTACAGCAATTAGGCTCGGAGGTAGTACCACATCCTCCTTACAGATGGATCTCGCTCCGAGTGATTTCACCTCTTAGTTTATGAAGTACATGTAATGACGTCTAATCGAATCGTTGTTTACTTGCAGTGCTGGCGACACGTCCACACTTTGAAAGATGGCTCAGCAAGAGACTGTGTCTGCAAGAAGCGTCGTTTTGAATGGCTGAACAAAGTGGTCATGCAGATGAGAAATTGTGTCTGTACTCGAATGTTTCACGCAACAGCAGCTGGAACAGATAACGGCGCAAGCTACATCACCGCAGGACAGGCCGCCGTGCATCAAAAAATGCTCATGATTTATGTCTGGTGGGATGTGAGGGGCGTGATTCACTGGGAAATGTTGACACGCAATCAGACCATCAACGCACACGCAAGCTTACACTGTAAACTAAATGCAATGAGTGGCGGACGCAGTTGCAGAACAACGTCCTGAAATGACCGAAATCATCTTTCTTGACGACAACGCGCGACCACAAATTGCAAAATAACTAGTCAAAACCATTTGGATTCTCTCTCACCCACAATACTCGCCCGATCTTCCGCCTACAGACTACCATTTTTTCCCATAAATGTACTGCGGATCTTCTTGAATGGTGAAAGGCACTGCGGATCTTCTTGAATGGCAAAAACTTAACAAAAGATGCGGACCTCACAACCGCAGTAGGCGACTTCTTCGACGGCAAACCAATTGCGTTTTACCATACACGTATCCTTGATCATTGGCAGCAGGTATTCGACAGTAACGATGAAAACATTGCAGATTGAAATGTGCCTTTCGCCGTATTGTTTCCGTGTATTTCGTCATTAATAAACATTCTGCGGGAACTTTCTTTCCAACCCAATAATATAATAACTGGTTTGTGACATTATTTATGGCTTATGACATTATAAAAGCAAGAATATTATGTTCAAGTGCTTACCGCTGTAAAGAAGACATTCCAGATGGACAATTTACATTCGCACCTAATTGAAAGTCAAAAGAAAGAATAAAATGGCTCATCTGTAACTAACTTTTTTTTTGTTTTGGTAAAATTTAGATTAATTAAAAAAATAGTTCTTTTGCTTCTATTGGAAACAAGGCATGAGCAATTATTTCTCAAGACTATTTGTTATTATTCAAATAAAATGAACACTGTTGCTTAAACCGATGTTCTACACTTTTCAGAACTACTGTTTCTCGCAATTTCTGTGAAAGTGTATAAACAGTCTCTTCTTTTTAAGCTTGGTGTTGCTGAGCAACAATAAATATTTCTCATTGTCAATTTATTTAAGAAATAAAGACAAAATAATTACCTCCCAACAATCAGTAAAGCGTATTTAGCCGTGACCATCGAGGGTGCGTTCACTTATTCGTTCGGAGTCATGTTCCGAGTCAATGTGATCACGTGATCAGAGTACTAGCGTCATGGTTCAGACTCAACCGAGGCCAACGAGATAACAAGGCCTGGAAGCGAAAAAGTCACCTGACCATCGGGGTGCTAGCAACAATCCAGCTTTCATTGTTTCCAACAAAAGGAAAAACATCAATTGTTAATATCCAAGATAGAGACAATGATGGTTGGATTGTTGCTAGCACCCTGATGATCAGGTGACTTTTTCGCTTCCAGGCCTTGTTATCTCGTAGGCCTCGAGAGTCAACATAACGACGTAACAATCGAAGACTTTGATCGTTACAATCAAGTGTGTGCAGTATTGCCAATTTAGCCTTTTTTTCATGCGCTTGTCTTTTGTTGGACATTTTTAATATAAATTAAACAGTGCACATCAACCATCTACCATTCATTTAAAAGTCATCAATTCTCTTCAAAAACTCTCATCATTATTCATTGGTGAACTTGTTATTATTTATTCTTATTATTTATGAACGGGGCGCACGCGCAGTTTGCGCGGTAATTAGTTTTATCAAATTAAATTCATTCAAATTGTTTCGTTTGATGAACTCACATTTTCTCTTTTATTCATAGTTTTGTGATTGAATGATGATAAAAATTGTTGCTCAGACAACAATAGTCAGGTGGCTTTTCAGTTCCTGCGTGTGCTTTAAGTGAGCGCCAACAATGCTTAAACGTGCAACAATAATGCAAAACTGTTTCCGTGACGAACCCACATGTTCTCCTTTATATATAGTTGGATTATTTTATCTTCTCCATTTATAAATGAGTATAGAATCATTCATTAATAAACAACATATTATACTACTTCGTTAATTAATGTATAATGCACAAAATAATGAAAATGAGCTTTTAAATTGGACACATCCCTGCTAAATTGGCATCACTGCTTGTGAACGATTCAAGATATTTTTCCCGCAACCTCCGGAGGCATCAGAAAAGCATGAGCAGTACCCATGACACTTTTGTTTATGGGGACCCTTTAACATTAAGTTATTTTTTATTAACAGGAATAAACAATAACATATTTTTTATTTTTAATTATTTTTATAAAAACAAAGTTCTGGTCATAATTGTAATTTTAATTTTTTATCACAAAGGCTGGAGTGGCCTCTAGATCACGAGGCCCTGGCCCCATGCGTAAAGATGGAACTGAGATTGAGCATATAAAAATTAATAATTATGCTGAAGAAATTGTCTCGAATCAAATTTTCGATCAATTTAAGCTAAATTTTCGTTTGTATCGTGTCAAGCCTACAACAATGGAAGGCTAACCAATTATGGTAGGCTATGATCGTGCACTTTCGAAAGGTAGAGGCGACCATGTTGATGGTTAAACAACGTATGCGCCATCTTGAAGAAATAAAGTCTTCTCTTCTCTTCTCCTAAAGCGCGCTCGCAAACGTTATCTCATTGTAATAAAATTAATAAAATTAATCATCGTTGAAGTCGCAACTTTGTTGGAACTCTTCATTGTTGCGTCGTGTTTCTCATTAAATTTTTTGACTCCGATGACTCCAGCTTGAAAGCAGGAGTTAAGGGAGTTAACCCGAGTCGCACTCCAAGCGAATAAAGAAACAAACTCCGAATGGCTCCAAGCGTACCCTGTGTTGGACATCAAGGGAGTTAACTCCGAGCGAATAAAGAAACGGAGACTAAATGACTCGGAGCAAATAAATAAACGGAATGCGAATGACTCAGAGTCACGGGAGTCACTCGGAGTGACTCCAAGTGAATAAGTGAACGCACCCCGAGAGACAAGGCCTGAGCGCGGAAACGTCATACATTGTTTTTCATCATTAGAAGGGCATTGTTATTCGTATTTCTACCACGGTCTATAGATATTCATGGTCATCGAGCTCCATTGTTAAAATGAAGCTAAAGTTTCTAGCTCCCGGTAGGGCGGGAACTCTATTGAAAAGTGGCGCTGCATGTACAATCGACCCAACTGCGCCTGCAGCGCCGCTCTATCGGCAGATAGAAACTTTACTTTCATATTCATTTTCATATTCTATCGCAGGTTGCGGCAACACCTCCTAAAGAGAAAGCCTCTGCACGGAAACCGTCATACATTGTTGCATCACCATAGTAGTGCAAATTCAGAGCTTATTATTTGTAGAAATACGAATAACAATACCCTACTTAGTTGATGGAACAATGGAAAATAGCCGAAGCTCGATGACCATGAATATCTATTGACCGTGATTTCTACCAATAATAAGTCTTAAATTAGCCCTTCTAAGGATGACGTAACAATGTTTGATGTTTCCGCGCTCAGGCATAACACCTCCGAAACAGAAGGCCTGATAACGGAAACGTCATACATTATTACATCCATGGATGAAGAAGACTAAGTTTTTGAACTTGTTATTTAAATGGCTTTATGTTTCAATCAAAACAATGGCAACATACGAGCAAATAAATATAGTTTCAGTTTTTTCAAAGTAGAGCCATCTATGGAGGAAGAAAAAAAGCATCTTTTCTATAAAAAATTTTGAAACCATATATGATGGTTTTATAAATCTGCAAAAATTAGTTCCCCTAATAGATTAATTATTTTGGTTAGATTTTGTAAGAATATTAAAGCAAATTTATGAAATAATTCTTTTATTTCAGCTTATTTCACACAGACAGTCCGCCTGCGAGCGCCGCCATTTTGAAAACAGCACTCAGGCCTTTATCTAGTGGGCTGTGGTTACATCATCAATAGTCAACCAAATTTAGGGCTTGTTATTGGCAGAAATAGAATTAACAATGGTCGACTAATGGTGATGTAATAATGTATGACGTTTCCGTTATCAGGCCTTCTGTCTAAGTGGTGTTGGGCATAACCACGATGGTTACGGCCAGAAACAAATGAAAGAAAGAGACTGGCAGTGATCTCCCCTCTAGTGGTGCCTTCGCACGGCCATATTGGGACTGGCAGAAACAGCTGAATGCCTGAGGCAGTGCATGTGAATCAATCGGTTTGGTTTGATTTTGTTTGTTTGGTATCAAGTCCTTTTCAACGGCTATCGTCATTTCAGGACAGCGTTATAGGGGGCCGCAAATTTTGCCTCGCAAGAGTTCTTTAAAGTGCAGCCGGCAAACTACTACACGGGACCAACAGCTTTACTTCCTTTCCGAAGGAAGTGCGTGATCTCAGGATTTTCCCCTGAAAAAATCGTCGTCGTCCTCGGCCAGGGTCGAACCCGCGTCCTCGGCATCAGAGGCGATCACGCAACCACTGAGACACCGAGGCCGATGTGAATCAATCGCAAACGATTATTTTTTCTAATATCTACCTAAGATATCTGGATCAATTTATTGGGGGACCACCAGAAAAACTTGCTCTAGTAAACAAAAAAAAAATCATCCAAATCGTTCCATCTGATAAAAAGTTATTTGGTGATAAATAAAGTTATTCTTAAACATAAATTTAAAAAAATAATTTAAATGGAAAAGGAGGAAGAGATTATATAATTAACTTAGGAAAATTCTCCTTTATAAATTCTAATTTGATAGTAAATAAAATAAAATATACAGTTCACTAATTATAATCCAAATTATTGTTGATTTGTACGAGATGTACTAATTATAATCTCTCCTAATAACTAAGTAGACCACATTCTCATATATATTGGTCAAATCGTTTTTAAAAAGATCCAATACTTCAGTTCACAAGTAATTATAGTATTACAATATGTGGATTAATAAATTGATTATTTTATTGAACTGAGAATTATTTCTTCCTTTTCTTTTAATTTAAAATTTTAAAATATTTGACTTTTAAAAATTTGTTGGGCATTGAATCAGCTATTTGAAGTCATTAAAAGTATACGTTATCGTTAGTTAATGCAATAAAGTTTTTTTAAAAAAATCAGAAAACAGGTTATGCTTACTAATACCTCCAGAAATCATCTACAAAAACAGCTGAAATTACATTGAGAATATACGCCGCCTTACGTTTTTGCCAATAGGAACATGGCGAGTGCTGCACTTCCGGTGGCACCAGTAGCGCTCGGCGAAATGAATAGGGCATTGCCAGTTTCTTTCTTTCATTTGTCTCTGGTTACGGCTCAGGCCGATTTAGCCAACACCACCTAGACAGAAGGCCTGATCAAGGAAACGTCAGACATTGCTACATCATCATTAGTCGATCCAATGACGTATACAGTATTAAAGATAGACTCCGAAGCAATTGATGTTACTTGAAGCAAATTGGGAAGCTCCATACCCAGAACTGTCATGGCCGAAAGTGAGTGAAGATGATGCAAAATGGCTAAACATGAGAGTAGCTGATTAATAATTCTTTCATGCGCCGATCACGGACTGATGAGTTTATCTTTTCGTTTACTTTGTATTTGAAGTATTTTATTATATTTTATAAACAATTTTTCGATCATGGTTTCAATTTCAATTTCGTTTCGATCTCTTTCAGTTATGCATTTTCATTATAATTACACATTTTTGATTTATGCTTGTGGAAAATGATTCCTCATCCTTTTTTCGTGCCTGTTTGTACAGTTGTACGCAGAACAACTTTGAGGAATGGTTTTGAATTAATTATTCCTCGGATCCAAAATCTTCAAAAACAAAGCAGCCAGACAGCTAATTACTCCACGGCTCACTCCTGCCCAGAACTATCATGGCTCAATTTGCTTCACTTTTTGCCGCTGTTAACAATAGGTTTCGGACTCTATCTTTAATATACGTCATTGAGTCGACCAAATTTAGGGCTTATTAATTGGTAGAAATAGGATTAACAATGGTCGACTAATGAAGATGCAACAATGTAAGACGTTTCCGTTATCAGGCCTTTTGTCTAGGAGGTCTTCACCGTGACCAGCCAACGCCTCCTAAAGATAAGGCCTGAGCCACGGCCTCCTAGAAACTACCAGGCCTGAACATGACGTCAGTAATCTATTGCTGAAGCACTAAGATTGCGACGGTGAACTAACTTTTGTAATAGCACCACCCGTAACCAAGGAGGTTTAATAACAGGAGACGGCATGACGTCATAAACTTGAAGCCAATTGTTGAGGCGTCGGCCATATTGGAAAACCCCAAGCCTCTATAGATTACCTATTTCATAAATAGAAATATCATAAATTTCTTGCTATAAGAGACAAACAATCATGCCTTGTTGTTCAATTTTTGCGTATTAATGCAATTTTTACACATTGCTCATGTCGATAACAGCCATGCAGGGGTCTACCAATATGGCGGATATGGCTTCAACTCAACAATGAGCCAGTGAATAGGAGGGCGCCTCCTTTGTATTAATCCTCCTAACCCGTAGCCTACGAAAAAGACAGGCCGGGGCACTTAAAAGTCACATGACCAAAGTAGATCGAGCAACAATCCAACCTTCACTGTTTCTAGCTTACATTTCAACAATCAGTGTTCTTTCGTTTGTTGGAAACAATGAAGATTGGATTGTTGCTCGATCTATCTTGGTCATGTGACTTTTCTTTGCCCCGGCCTGTCTTTCTAGTTGGCTTTGAGCCGTGACTACCGAGAGAAGGCCTCTGCAATGAAACTGAATACACTGTTGCATCACATAGATAGTGCATTGTTATTCGTATTTCTACCAATAATAAGCCCTGAATTTGCACTATCTATGATGATGTAACAATGTATTCAGTTTCATTGCGGAGGCCTTCTCTCTCGATGGTCACGTTTGAGCACCACCCGAAGCCAACGAAAAAGACAGGCCTCGAAGCGGAAAAGTCACCTGACCATCTGAGTCCGAACAACAATCCAACCTTCATTGTTTCCAACAATCGGAAAAACGCTTATTGTTTACATCCAAGATGGAGACAATGAAGGTTGGATTGTTGTTCGTACCCAGATGGTCAGGTGACTTTTTCGCTTCGAGGCCTGTCTTTCTCGTTGGCCTCGGCACCACCAGTTCGACGTAACGATGTTTTATATTTTCCATGTTCAGGCCTGGTAGTTTCTAGAAGGCCGTGCCTGAGCGCGAAAACGTCAGACATTGTTACATCATCATGCGAAGACCGAGGCTAACGAAAGACAGGCCAGGCAACACCACTTAGACAGAAGGCCTGCGCACAAAAACGTCATACATTCTTACATCACACGAAAGCGGCTATTGTTAATCGCATTTCTACCAATAATAAGCCCTAAATTTGGCCGTTTGATGATGATGTAACAATGTACACAGTTACTGTGCGCAGGCCTTCTGTCTAGGTGGTGTTGGGCCAGGGCACTCAAAAGTCACATGATCACCGGGGTTCGGGCAGCAATCCATCCTTCATTGTTTCCAACAAACGAAAAATTACTGATTGTTAAAATCCAAGATGGAGACAATGAAGCATGAATTGTTGGCCGGACCCCGATAATCATGTGACTTTTGAGTGCCCTGGCCTGTCTGTCGTTGGCCTCGGCGAAGACATAATTCAGGACTTATTATTGATAGAA
>JAHWFO010115147.1:66845-80368 GCA_023313115.1 Rhysida immarginata
ATTGTTGCTTGGACTAACATGTTCAGGTGACTTTTCAGTGACGTTAAAAACAAACTGAATAAGCATTCATTTCATTAACCAAATTTAGTTTTCTTTTTATTCGCTATTTAACTCACTTTTAAAATAAAAGATTTTTTGCAATAATTTTTTAATACGTTATGTATTTTTTTTATTTTGTTTGCACTACATTTTGTATATCTCAGTTGGTAAAAAAGGGAGGTTAAACAGCGCAATGGCAAAATTGAGAAATGCCAAAAGCAACAATGAAAATTATTCAGTAAAACAGGTCTATAATAATAAAGGAGATGATGGTTGGACAAAGTATAGGCTTCTAGCTGAAAAGTATCTGCACCACTAGTACGATTTTCTATGATGGCGTCTTCTAAACACAAAACGACTTCATACATGGAGACTGCCATCTTTGAAATCGCCCGTACGCATTCTGGTTTCAAAATTGTAATGCACTCTTAGGGAAGGCTCTTCGTTAATTCAGCTCAAGTTGCTCAGGTTTTCACGATGGAAGGTCTGCAAGTGATATTTTCAATACGAAACAGGACAGAGTTTATATCCGTTATCTAAAATTAAAATCTGGTGGCTTACGAAAATAAAAGGGGGAACTTCTCATAAAGCTTACAACTATTTAATTTACCGTTATGTAAATAAAAAAATTAATTCAAGATATGGTTCAAGAATCTAGGCTTGATTCTTGCAGTTAAATCTCATGTGCTCTGACCCAGTGACATTATTTTGTGTATATATATTTTCATCTTTCTCCATCAATGTTTATTATGGATGCTCTGAAGGATAAGATACATATACGTGGTGAGTTTTTTAAAAGTGGCCCGGTGAACAACGTGTAAAAATGAGCATGAAAAGAGATGACAATGATCAAAGATCAGTGCAAATATCCTAGAGTGGGTGCTGGAAGTGTCCTCGAGGCACGTATGAAGGCGTGTCCACATGTACCTGAAGGCACGAGCAAGGGTTTCCGCTGGAATGGCCTGAATGGCTGCCTGGACGTTTTGTTGAAGGTCGGCGACTGTGCGCGGATTGTTCTGGTAGACCACACCTTTCAATGCACTCCAGAGGAAGAAATCGAAGATCGATAGGTCTGGCGACCGTGATGGCCAGGGCTGTTCTGTTCCTCGACTGATCACATGTTCGGGTGGCAACACTTCCTGTATACGGGCAAGGGTTGCGTGTGCAAACTGGGCTGTTGCACTATCTTGCTGAAAGTAAGCATTGGCACGCTCGTCATCAGTAAGTTGTGCGGCAAACACGTTGAAGATGTTGTGCACATAACGGTCACTAGTAACAGTTTCATTGAAGAACACAGGGATGATGCGTCAGACGGAGACATCAGACCACACTCATATTTTTTGTGGATGGAGTGGAGAGTCCATGAACACATGCGTATTGAAGGAAGACAAGTGGCGCATGTTCTGTGAGTTGACGTAACCGGACAGATGGAACCACGCTTCATCTGAGATGAACACATAACCATCCTCCAGCATCTCCGGAGCAATGGTGCTCAGGAACCATTCACAAAAGTGAACCCTGGCCGGCTTGTCCACATCATGCAACTGATGCACAGTGGTCATTTTGAAGGGGTGTAAGTGTAAATCCAGTTTCATGCTCTTCATTGCACTTGACTGAGACAAACCCAGTTGCTGAGACAGCCGCCGTGATGACGTTTTGGGACTGCGTAGCATGTGTTCTTCAGCAGCAGCAATGGTTGCTGTCCTTTTGCGCACTTTCTCTACATTCAGTATTGATCCCGTTGCATGCCATTTCACAATTAAGTTTTGCATTGCACTCTTAGCAGGAGGTTTGCAGACACAGCACCAACTTGAAACTTAATTATAAACTCATCTGCACACTGTTTCCAAGACCCATGCCGTTCATAGTGCTCTACCACATAAATGCGCTGTTGCAGAGATAACACATTTTCGCCACTTCGCACAAACGACTACCATGCACACCATTGTCACTCTCTCAACTGTGCAATATCAACGACGCAATACCAACTGCGCAATATCACATGAATGACAAGTCATTTGAAAACTCATCCTGGCCACTTTTAAAAAACTCACCCTGTATATGGATAATGTTAATAACGAAATCGCTTTCTCCATACCGCTTTTATTTTCTGATATTTTTTTATTAATCTTTCATTAATAATCCATTGCTTTATGATATTTTTTTGAAAGTATATTCCAGGTTAAAAGGGAAGAAATAAATATTTTGCCCTTGAAATTAAGCATCCAGATACAAAACAACTTCATCGACCCATTTCTATTTTTCTAACTTAAGTATTGGCGTTCTTTTTATTACCAACAAGAAATATTAAGAGTAGGCTTGACCACAGCCCACTAGATAGTAAATATAGAGGGCTATGCCTTGACCTTCCCCGTGTTGCGGTTAAAACAAATTGTCACTAGAATGCATAGCAGCATTTTAAAACATGTCAAAGGGCAAAAAATAAATGCTACTTTAGGTTCATATCAAGGATAGTTTTTTTTTAACTGACAAGGAGCACCCTCGGGGTTGAAAGGACATAAACCAAAATTCACTTTTAGGTGATTTACTTAG
Source organism: Rhysida immarginata (assembly GCA_023313115.1). Classification (NCBI taxonomy): domain Eukaryota; kingdom Metazoa; phylum Arthropoda; class Chilopoda; order Scolopendromorpha; family Scolopendridae; genus Rhysida; species Rhysida immarginata. Next base: position 69,438 of record JAHWFO010115147.1, read on the forward strand.
CTCTGAATTCTATGGTAAGATCTAATCAGATGGACAGGACAAACAGTTTTAAGTAGTGAAATTTTTAAATACTTCAACTCTTTCCAAAATTTCACTTTGTAAATTAAGAGCACGTGATTTTATTGAAATCCATAAGATAAGTCTAGCATGTCCGCGGAGCTCAGGTGGCTAGAACAGCCAAGAATTGAGCTGTGATGCCTGGTCGCGGAATTTTTTTATTTCAACACTAGCTGCTATGTCCGGCGTTGCTCGGTCTGTTTGTTTGATGAAATTTTGCAATATCTGAATTTGAATATAAATGAAAAACCCTTAATAAAGTATATATTCACTTTGGAAAAACGAAAAGAATTTTTTAAAGTGCTCCCACTGGAATTTTGTGTTCAATTGGGTTCGCCCAGGAAAAATCGATATTACATCCTTAATATTTTAGAATATCAAAAAGAGGCCATGAGTATTGAATTATTTCTGTCTATATTAAAAAAATGCTTCATAGACGCATTGAGAGAGTTGAGGAACTCTATTTACAGCGTCATCAGCATACCTCATCAACAAGTAACCATTTCAATAGAGTTGTATTCAGTCAGAGAGCGTGGAATCATGTCCTGAATGTGGTTGTTTATATTGACAGTATCAGTTTTAGCAGCAAGAATTGCCCACTCACACAAACAGTTGAATATACATCCGTCATCACCAAATTTATGCGGTTAACTATATTGAAAACGGCAGACTGCAACAGTGGCTGTGAGATTTGCACTATCTCTCTTCTGATGGAGTCTTTCAGGTCACAGAGAGTTGTTGGTCTGGTAAGATAAACCCTGCTTTTTAGAAATCCTCATAAAGACTGGTGACTGAGGAGGCCGGCTAAGGGAACATTTCGTCCAATCAAAAAAACAAAAAACAAAAAAACCACAGTAAAAACAAAGCAAGTAATGTTTTACAGGGATGGTTATGTGTGGCGTAGCGCCATCATGTTGGAATGTTACGTTTCCCAACATGATAGGCCTCGTTGCCTGATGTAAGGAATAACACGATCCTGTAAAATCCGTATATAGGGAACGCCGGAGATATTTGACACGAGCCAACTTGAAAAACGGTAAAGAAGGTGAAGTGACTGCACTCCCGAGCAGCACGGTAAAATCGAGGAAAAAAGTGAAGAACCAGTTGATTGTCACTCGGTCCGCGAGCATTGAAGAACAGATTCTCTAATCACTGAAATGGAAGGGGAGGTGAAGCCACAAAGACAGTTGCCTTTGGCGTATGTAAACGAACTTTATGGTTAACGTTTTTGCGTGTCTCTTTTTTGCGTATCGGTCACGTTGCTGTAGCACTCCACGGTTTGATTTTCAGACACAACCTCCTATGTATAAGGAGCGTTCAAAAAGAAACGAGCCGTCGTCTGGAATTGCAAACCGGTGACAAAATGGTGATATCGATGCGTATGTAACAAAGAGTGGTTCCGACAAGAGCGCGGAAGTTCACAGCTCGCCGCCAGAGGGTGACGGTGGAAGCAGAAGCAAGCGTCAATCGTCCAACGGTCATTTGCGTTGTATAAGCAGTGAATAAGTGAAATGGAGGCGTGAAAATACGAGCAAAGAGGTGTTGTTCGTTTTCTGGCAGCGGAAGAAGTAGGGGGAACGGACATTCATCGAAGAATGCCACAAGTGTACGGTGAACACTGCATGTCCCTTGCAAGGCTCAAGGCGTGGCACCAGCGGTTCAGGGAAGAATGGATGTCGTTAGCTCCCTCCATACAGTCCAGACCTCTCTCCCTGCGATTACGCCATTTTAGGTCCCCTAAAAAAGGTTCTGAGGGGCAAACGATTCACCCCGGACGAAGTCAAGCAGTAAGTGCGGAACTGGTTCACAATGCAGCCCCAAATTTTACGAGACAGCCATTCACCACCTTGTGTCGCAGTGGGACAAGTGCCTCAACAGCCAGGGCCAATATTTCTGACATACAGGTACTAGTTTCTGTTCCTAGGTCTCCGGCTCGTTTCTTTTTGAACGCTTCTTATAAAATGTGTTCGTCATGGTCTGACAGATCAGCGCGTAAAGTTTGTAAACGACCTTTTGGGACACCCTCTATATACTGTACCTTCTTTAATTCTGTTTACTCAAATTAAAGTGAATGCATTACCCCACGAAGCAATTTTAGACCTTGAAAAACTATGTCAAATTAAACAAAAGACATTTGTTCTGAAAAAATGATCTTAATTTTAAAAGTTAACAAACCCCCCATGGCTGAATATACTGAGGGTTTAGTAAATCCACCATTTCAAGCGATTTGTATACGCGGCATGAGATTGATTCGATGAGTTCTCTAATACTCTCCTGTGCATTGCAGTCCATATAATATTCATCAAAGTTCAGAAGTCGGTTTCATTTCTAGGCCGCGGAAAGCATAAATCCGAGATTCAATCAAAATCTCAATTGGAGAGAGGTCTAGAGACTGCTGGCCGAGAAATCCCCGGAACACCTTGCAAAACCTGACGGTCCTCTTTGGCCAACTTCTAAACACCTAAATCCGCCTATGGATTTTTCCTTGCTTACTTGTTAGTTATCTCAAGGATGAGATTAATGCAGCTGATTCATGATCGTTCAATTTTATCAGGTTTGTGAATGCACCTGTTACAACATGCTTTACGGATTTTACAATTCGTCTTCATATGCTTTTCATAATTCACCGTAATTAATTTGTTGGACCGCCAGTTTTGTGAATGAACGATTGCGAAACGCTCTTGGATGATTACAGGAATGACTAGGTTTGCAGTGGGAAATTTTTAAATTGCTTTGAATTTTTCATGTAGTGAACTTTCCCTTTTTGTCAGTAACGTCCGACACTACCGGAATTGTGGGGGCATATTGAAGTGAAATAGTTTCATCGTGGAGAAAGCGGAAGAGAAATAGTTTCTTTGTCCATTATCTCTTGACGAAGTTTTCGGCATGTTTACGGAATTTCCTCCTACTTTCTTTGGAATATTTCGGTGCCATCGATCTCTTTTAACATTTCAGGGTTACGTTTTTCAAATGTTGCTGGATATACCTCTTGGAAAGCGCAAATTTTTTGTGTGGACTTTTATAGGGTCCAGTGTAATAATGACGTATCCGACTTGTAGTTGCTTTCTAAATAAACAGACCTTTGTAAAAACGTCTCCTGTGAAACCATAACATTATTTCAGACTGTTTTAAAAACAGTTTTCACACCTCCACATATTGAAGATAGTATAGTGCCTGCAAATGGATACTGTCAGCAACATTTAGTATTTTTATAGTATAAAGAATTTAAACGTTTACTTATTTTTGTTGCATTATGGCGCTATTGTATACTTTTGCATTACAAAACTAATATTATTCAACGTATTTTTTAACCAGTTTGTTTAATAATATTATAGCCTCCTAACTACGTTATACATAAAACATCAAATAGCTCTGAGTCAGCAGGAGTGAAGTCTGTCAATTAGTCTTGTAGGTGGCCTACCCGGGGTAGGTGTCGGAATTTAACTTCCGACCAGCGATAGCTGTGGACCAAGTTCATGTTGCCTCGTTTGCGGTGTTTTTGCCTCCTTGGAGATATTTAAGTTTTTTACGTTGGGTGTAGCATTATGCAACCTGAAGATCTTTTTAGACCTTAAAGCCGTGGAGGCAATGCCATCAGCCTTACCACTTCAAAAGTGTATAAAGCCTGTTGCACAAAAACCGACTTTTCTCCGTTTTTTGGGTGTTTTGGAACTTTCTCCGACTTTTCCCGTTTTTCAGAAATCGACACCGTTTTACATTTGCCGTCTTTTTTGCTTTTTTGAACTTTGTCCGAATTTTAACCGACTTTCTTCCGACTTTTGGATTTCCAACCGAGTTGGAATTTTCTCCGTTTTTTCAAAAATCGCACCAATCAGGTGAGCTCTGAGAGCGCTATGCATTGTGGGCGTCGTCGAAGCCAGAAGTTAGATCAAAGCCGCCATTACAAATAAGCTCAAAAGTTTCACGTTGTCGTTGCAAAAAAAAAAAAATATGGAAAATTCGAAAGGCAAGCAGCTTAAACTGTTAAAAGAAAAGTTAATAAAGGAAGTAGAGGCGAGACCGGCTGCATATTTTCAGACCTTCGTATGTTCATAGCCCCCTAGATAGTAAAAAGGGGGCTATGGTATGTTACAGACGGAGGCGGAGCTTGTGAAACCTAAAGCGCTTCCCATTGGTCCTTTTCACGCCTGGGCCATTGAAGCAATAATAACTTAGGTTATCCATCCAGAATGTTTTTAATAAAAAAAATATGAATAAGTTGCTTTAATAGAGCTTACATATTTTCAAAAATATCAAGAACAAAATCGTAGGTTTCTGCAGATCAAGAGAAAGAAATCAACTCGCTGTCGTGATCTTTTTTGGAGAGAATGGCATCGCAAGGGCAGAAATTACGCTCAGAAGGAGACTCCACGAATTCTGATAGCACTATCGCATATGGCTTTCACTTATGACATATGACTTAAATAGATGCAAAACCATTCGACGCACTATTCAAAAGTTTACGATGAAAAAAAACAAACAAAAATTACCACCAAACGTACGCATTTTATAAATATCTAAATTTTGCTTATGTCCACTGAATGTCGTTGTAGCGCAGCGGTAAGCTTTACGCTTCACATACCAGAGGTGGTGCGTTCAAATCCCATCATTGATAATTTATGCTTTTTTTCCCTCCTCCTAAATTCGTTTAAAATGTAAAATGCAGTTAGTGGACCTAATCTAAATTTTTCTTCTGCTATTTTTTTCATAGCAAGTATTTTAAAATATTTTTAATGACTTTGAAATAGTAATTGTTGGAAAAATAGTGAAGATTTTGAAAGTGATCTTGTATAATCATTAAAAGAAAAAAAGCTCTCGTAAATTTTGAGACCCACCATTTCACTTTTTCAACATATGAAGATCTGAAAATACGCAGACCGGCTATTTGGAACTCGTCGAGGAGCCATGTTGATTTAACCATAGCCAACATGATAGGTATGATTTAACTCCCTATCATGTTGGCTATGATTTAACTCAAGTCTCACAGTCAGCCCCATATACGTCGTGCTCGATTCCACCAATCACATAAGAGTTCGCGTCGTCGATTTGTCAAAAAACGGATAATGTAAAACGGTTCGGAAAAAGCTACGTTTTTTTTCAAAACTTCCAAAAAAGTTCTGCAATCCAGAAAAACGGACAAAGTTTCAAAACGGAGAAAAGTCGGTTTTTGTGCACCAACCTTTATTCAAACCTTTTGGCTTCACATACAATACACAAAAATACTGCCTTACAAACAAGATAACGTACTGTTATTTTAGCTTAAAGGACTGTTCATTAATCAAAGTCACTCTCTAAGTTTTCGATTTCCTTATCTTCCTTGTCAACCGGTCGAAGGGCCTCATAAAACGAATGATAAACTGGAGGAACAAATTTCAGTATGGACTTCATATCTCTGTACTTAACTGGAGGAACAAACTTCAGTATGGACTTCACATCTAAGTACTTCAGAGCCTTGACTGCTCTTCCAGTTGGGTATTTTACTGGAAGAGCAAGACATGAAAGGTTGGGTGGACGTCCACGACCGCGCTGGAAGCTGACCATTTGCTGACCACTCTAGGTCATTACAGGTTATCTTTACCTTTACCACATGGTGGCCATTCTCAAGACGCAAACACATTGTAGTCCTCATGTCGATCTTATTGCCCTCAGTTGTTTTGTTTCGTTTTACGAAAGTATCTGTCAGTGGCTTCAGGTTTTTGAAATCATTTACAGTCATCAGTACGACAGTGAAAGGATATAACACTCTTGCTGATGCTATGAGATCGCACCATTTCTGGGGTGTATACACTGCTTGGGTTTTGCGCTTTTTCTTTTCTATGAGTTCAAAATCGGCATCACAGGGGAGGGATGTATGACCAGGCACTAAAAATCGGTGTTCAATGGAATCGAAATAACTAAGGTCATGCAACACAGCAAAAGGGACATTATTGCAAAATTTTTATTTTGCCCTACACACGAGTCGCTGTATACGATGAGGTGTCGTTTTCCATTGTTTAATAACGGAAGGGCTTTCATAAGACAATTCGTCAGTTCGTCTGGACGGCGTGTTTTCTGACCACACGCACATAACAGCTGCATCATCATTGTAATGATGTACGCCGAAGTTGTACGTCCATAACTGGCGCTGATAAAAGACTGTTTCTGTGGTAATGTGTGGAGTTGGAAGGGCCTGTTGCAAATCCAATGAAATCAACATTGTATCATTCTGAACTTGTCTTACTTTTGTCTTTGCACCTTTTAGCGAGTCATAAGCAGCATTGACTTTCCTTTGGTGCAAGACAAGTTGAGGCGGTGGAGGGTTTTCAACTTTATGTTGGTCACAAACCCTGCATGTGTCAGAACGTGGTTGCTTAAACCCTATATTAAAATCATGATTGAATATTGTATTGTACACAAGTGGCTTGACAGGAACAATGTTATCTCGAACACATTCCTCCTTGTATAATCTTTATAGGCCAGTGTCACTTTTGAGAGGTGTGTAATGAGAGGTATATTTTTCTTCCTGGTATAATGAGAGGCATATTTTGGAATTCTTCTGATATGTTCTCCTATCCTCTCCTTTGCACTGTTTAGGATTTTCGTGGGTCTGTTTCCGTACTTAGCCCTTCTTTCTGGAGCAGGCGTTGGGGTCTACCGGATTCTATCCCCTTCTTTCTTTGGCCTGATCTCACCTCTTGCTGTACAGACTCGATATTCTGTAATCCCATGTAAGTTACAAAATGCCCTGGCACATACTTACAGTTCATTTTCATTAGTCTTGATAAAGTATTTGAAATTTTACTTCTTCTAGAGGTCGTGGGGTTCTTTCTGTTTTTAGGGCGAATTCGTTTTACACTGGACTGACGGATTAGCCCAAATAAGTAAGCATTTTGGGTTGCAAAATCTCCCATTCGATAAAAAGTTACCAAAAATAATGTCCTTGCCCTCTTAGATTTGCAGCAGTCAATGTCCTTTCGAACCTTCCTCGGCTTGACGACACCTTTGGTACCTGAATTCCTATTTCGCTACCTGAAGTTTTGTTTCCACTGAAGTTCGTTTCGTATACATGTTGTTCTGGACTCTCCGTTTTCCGCATATAACACAAAATAATGAAATTTGCAACCCAAACCGATAAAAAAATTAACGTATGAAGGCTGCCATTTACAATGTTCGGATCGGGCTGTACGTGTCACGTGATCGCGAAATATAACAAAGGCGCTTGCAGCAGTGTCTTATTATGGCGGTTACGATATTTTTGCACGCTGAAATGGGTGAGAGAAATAGATAGCCCTCTGTAAAAATGCTACAGGACTTCACTAGCGTATCCAACAATTAAAAAAAGTGTTGTAGCAGCTCGTTAGATGTCAGGACAAGATAAAACCTGAATCACTATAGTTCCTTATATAGTGACTCTATAACAGATCAAACGCGCAATTTCAAAAAATCGCGGATACGTCATTTTTATACTGAGCCTTTCATTTGTAGTGCTATCGAAATACGAATAATACGAACTAGTGTACTACGTAACCAATTTTGAGACTGCCGCCAGAGATGCTAGCCATGCACCCATCTGGATTTTGACCATAAACTTTGTGATCACCGTTATTCCAGTGAAATAGGAATTAAGTGACTGCTTCATCCTGTAGGAGACATCTTGGCTAAGTCGTTCCTCAGAGAAAACTTACCCATGGAAGAAGTAGAATTCTACTTCTACTTTATTGCCATCTAATTTTTGCTCGTCTCTCTACTCTTATATGCGAAATCCTGTTAGCTGGGCGTCGCATTCCATTTTTAATTGGTGGACATTGTTTAAAAATTAAACAATATTTAACAATTGAAATTGGACATCTAATTGGCTATGCCCAGTTTCGTTTTAGTTGGACAGAATTGTATTCCAACACGTACTTTCCGAATTAAACATTCAAAATCGTAACAGTGCTCACATGCGAGTACTGTACTAATCAGCACGTGTTAAGATGTTGACTGCGTAATTCGGAAACTACTCGTTGGAATTCGATCAAATTTTAACGGTATGCACAGTTTTATGTACCCTATTATTCCCCCAAAATTCATTATCCTAAGCGTTGCAAAACATGTTGATCTTGATGGCGCCATTTTTATTTATGTTCATATCTCTGGCGATCAAATTTGGACCCATGTTCATATGAAGTTTCTTACTTAGAATCACCCATACTACCACCCTCCAAAGTTGGTCATCGAATTATACAACACTCTGTATATTAATACGTTAACGTCGAAATTGGGGAAAATTTTGAGGTATTTATTACAAAAGGAGGGGAATGAAACGTCGAAAGGTACTGTGCCATAGAAGCGCAGGAAAAAACCAAGTCTCTGCGACCTCAATTAGCCGAGATATTAATTAAAAACCTATACCGATAGGATGGTAACAAATACCGATAGATGGCGTGCTATGTCCATCAGTGAGAATTCAATTCAATTCACGTGAGATTCGTCGATCCAATTGCAATGAGAGATGTTTTTCAATAATATTCGTAGCTACAATTCATCGTTTACACAAGTGGTCGCAGACACAATTGGTCGAATTTGGATGGTCACAAAGTTTGTGGTCAAAATCCAAGTGGGTGCGTGGCTAGCATCTCTGGCGGCAGTCTCAAAATTGGTCACATAGTACACCGATTGATCGTATTATTTGTATTTTGATAGCACTACAAATGAAAGTCTCAGTATAAAACTAGGCGATACTAGCAATAGCTAATTTTTAATTACAAGCAGTTTTTAGCTGAAATTGTCCATGGCACATAAAAATCACCACAAGTCACACAAAAAATGTATGAGGCACAATCCCATTACTTTACAATGTTATAGAATATTCTTGATTTTGAGATTCATATGTAGGGTAAAGTGACCAGTTTTCGGCCACTTTTAATATTCTCTAATAAATAATTCATTAAAGCAGCCAATAAGAAAATAAAGATATTATTAAAAGCATAGGTCTAAGGGTTTTAATATTTTTTAATTGTTAAGTTCACTACTAGAGTATAACAGTGCAGATGGAAGCAAATTGTTAGGTTGTGCTTTTCACGTGTGATCCACCTTATATTTTTAGCTGAAGCAAGACAGTTTGATTGCAGGTAAAACGAATTGGTTTTGCCATGTTTATTAATTAATTACATATAACCTATTAATATTTGCCTTTTTATTAAATTAGATATTATTCTTTTTTTCTTACATCGTTGTTGCTTTTTAAATAATGAAATCGGTGAAATTCGGGCATTTTTTATTGCAGTGCGTTTAAACTTAATTTTGGCCGTGTGTTGACTAGTTTTCGGCCAAGTGTTGACTATTTTTCGGCCGCATGTCAACCTATCTTCGGCCATGGCCGAAAATTGGTTTTGTTATAATTTAATGGTGCTTAACCTTTAAATTATTGATGTTTAAATCAAAATAAATTATTGATGTTTAAATCAAAATAAATTATTGATTACTTGGACAGTGGTTGAAGGAAACAAGGAATCGCTTGTTTTTGGTTTCAGAATATGTTCCTGCAAAATACTGCATCTGAAAGATTTCAAATGCTTATTATGGATGGACATAACTCCCCAACTATGTTGAATTCATTGAATTGGCTATAAAAGAAAATAATATTTTAATTGAAATACGTGTGCACACGTTAAATTGATTACAACCTTTGGATAGAATTGTCTTTTTCCCACTAAAAACTTACTTCAACGAATCTTGTCAAGAAATGATGACTACGTATTCTGGTGTAATAGTCAATCATGGTATTATAATTTCTGGAGTTTGTTTTATAAAGCATGGGAAAATGCCTTAACGCTAGAAAACATAAAATCTGGATTCTCTGCATGTGGGATACATCCATTTCGATCTGAAGCAGTGCCCAACGAAGCCTTCTTACCGAATATTCTACACAGGAGGCCTCCAGCTGAAGTTCAAAGAAATCTTACCACTTCTCCACAAACATCTGAAATTTCCGAAACTCCCCCTGAAATTTCTAACACTGCCTTAAAGATTTCGTTGTTTCATTAGATCCACAATCACATCCTATTGATAATGCTAGTGACTATTATTGATATAAATATTTCAACTGAAATGGACGAGATCAATTTCAAAGATAAAATATTCTTTACTGGTACCTTCACAGTTGAAAAGTAATGCACTTCATTTATGGCATTAAGAGCATTTGAACAGGCTATAGCGAATGATGATCTTCAGCATTTCAGAAAATGCTATAGTAAAGGAAACGCCGTGGAAAATCCATTATTCCATACTTGAAAGAAATATTAAGGAAAGTTGTCATACATTTATTTCAGAACCCTTGTCCGAAAACGGCACAAATGTTTCTACAAGCATTGAACAATTAACAAATAAAAATGTGTTATTGAATGAAAAAATTGATAAAGCAATCTCAATCAGAGAATTACCCGCTAATTCATTTTTTTTCTGAAAAAAAAATGAAAGAAATCAATTTTTAAAATGAAGACGTGTTGCTTTATCCAAATTTAACAAAAACTCCTAAAGAAGTAAAGAAAATAATAGGACCGCAGTATTTTATTCTCACAACAAAGGAAGTTTACCAGTCAAAATTAAAGCAGAAAGAGGAAAAAGAAAATCGGGAGAGAGAGATATTGAAAAGAAAGAGAGAAAGAGAAGCAAGAAGCAAAAAGAAGCAAGAAATAGAATTGAAGAAAAGGGAGCGGCAGAAAGATCTGTAAATTAGTGGGGTTTTTTTTAGTATCTTTGTATATGTAAATTAATAAAAATAAAATTCTGTTAAAAAAAAACTAATTTTTATGTGTAATATAATATATTAGTTATTATAAAATTCAATATTCCCATTTCTAGAACCCGAAAATAGGTAAAAGGCGGCCGAAAATAGGTAAAAGGCGGCCGAA
>JAHWFO010115147.1:97440-123966 GCA_023313115.1 Rhysida immarginata
GATAGAGGGATCAGATCTAAGCAACATTTCCCTTTTTGGTAAATTTTCGGTATCTGCACAATCGCAACCGCAAGTCAAATCGCAACTTACGCGACCAAGTCTAAAAGTAGTTCCAGTGATGAACGACCCACCGTACATTGAGAGAGGTTATCCAAGGAAAAAACCACAGATTAAGGAGAAAAACAAATTTTTAATGTTTTCTCCTTAATCTGTGGAAAAAAACTACCTTTAAATTTAACAAACTTTTACCACTCTCGGCGCTTCGCGCCTCACGTCGGCCCTGCGGGCCTCATTCAATGAGGCTCATTGGTCACTGTTTTCCGTTACTCGAACGCCTTCGGCGTTCTGTCTACGACGTCCCCCTCCGGGGGTAAATAATTGATATATACCCCAACCCATTTGGTTACAGGGGGCAGTTGGTTTCCCCTCGGCCGGTTACAGGAGGCTAATGATCCGTATTTTTTAGTGGTCACAGAAATGGCTGCCAGAAAGTTACGGGAGCTCATTTTATAGTTAAACCTAAGTTAACCCAACCTCAGTTAACCTAACCCAACACCAGAACGCTCAAAAAATGCTGGCTTACCTTTAAGACATGGTTCCTTTCGACAATGGCTAATCATCCAGAAAGCAAAAAGAAAATCAGAAATCCACAAATAGCTCGAAACTACCGCGATATGCTAATTATGTGTGGTTGCGATGGCAACAGCTACAGCACGACGGGAAAAAACGGCAAAAACACGCCTCCCAACGCCCAAATCCAGAAACAAGCCACTGCACAACCAAAGACAATAAAAGTCCGCTACCAGAAACACCAAATATGTGATATCACTTCGCGCCAAACATAAGAATCACCACAGCCATAAAACCACCTAACAATTGAATTTGAAAGGAGGAAAAAACGCAGGAGCAACAATTGAACTGAACAAATGCGATAAAAGCAAAGCCATCGCGCGATTGTGCAGATACCGAAGATTAACCCCCTTTTTCATTTTCTTCTCTGGTGCACTGTTTTTGAGATAAAAAATGTTGAAATCCTACCTCCAGGAAACAGTTGTTTATATTCTGTGGGGACACTTAAAAACGTCGGTATACGAGACACCTGTGGGATCCGATGAAGAGCTGGAAACCAGAATCGCCGTAGCTGCGGACCAGATACGCGAAGAACCAGGAACATTTGAACGTGTACGTCAGTCCATGCGGTGACGTTGTAAAGCATACGTTCATGCCAGAGGGAGTCAATTAGAACACTTATTGTAAATCATTTGCATGTTTCATAAAAAACAAGTCACATTATTGTGCTGTATGCAATGTGTTTTTATTCTTTTAATTACATGATTGACCATGATTTTGACGTGTTCCAGAATCAGGGATTCAGTGGCATATTACCTCTATGCGACGTCCAACATTTTTTATCTCAAAAACAATGCCCCAGAGAAAAAATGAAAGAGGAAAATGTTGCTTAGATTTGATCCCTCTATTACCCCCCCCCTAAAAATGTAGACGTTATTCGAGGAGACCCCCCTGTATATACTTTTCTCGGAGCGACGCCGGGTACTTTAGCTAGTTTTTATTAATAATGTATTTTGTGAAAAAAAATAAAAATGTTACAGCGCTCAAACAGAAGCAATTGAAAGCTCGGTCACATTTTACTGTATGTGCACACGACCACTGTGCGATGTCCTGTAATCAATTGAAAAAGTAGTTTCGGCACAACTTCGCGCGATAAATTGTTACAAAATTTATAGTAACTGAAAAGGGAATATTCATAAACCGAGAATCCTATGAAAATTCAAAATAAATTTAATTAAAGCCTTCGACGTTTTAATTTTTATTCACAAAATGATCCTATGTGTTCAATGAGCGCCTTCGACGTTTTTATTCACAAAAATCATTAAGCAAAGAAAAATTGTTGTTTACTTTATAATGCATTTTTTTTTTTATTTAAAATAAAGTTGTTTTTAAAAAGGTTTTTAGCTCTTATACTCTTAACTCTTTAGTTTTATATTTTATACCATTCTCTTTTTTATTATCATTATCTCTCGCTGTATTAATTGTATAGTGAAAACGTGGATTGCTGGATGTTAATTATCTTATAGTTGAAGTTATTGTATCTGTATAGGTATTAAGAGATTAATAGGTATTTAAATGAATTATTTGAATAAATTTTAAATTTGATGCTCAATATTTTTGAAAAGCTTTTATTGATGAATTAGATGATAGGATTGAAGTTGTTGCCATTTATAGAGACAATTTTAAATAAGGTAACATCAAATAATTAATCTTTATCAAGTACTTTCCCCTTTACTGTTTTTAAGGTTGATCTTCTATTATGCTGTGGAGATTTTCAATCTGCTCGTAATAAAGATGATTTAGATAGTATGGCTGTACCACCTAAATATAGGAATATTAAAGACTTTCATCAGTATAGTATAGTTCGTTTCCCTTTTAAGAGATTTCTATTCAGCTCTTCTTTTTACTTAATAATTAAAAATGTATATTTCAGATATTATTCAGGAAATAAGGTTGCCCCCATTAAGACTTTATTTATTGGTGGTAACCATGAGGCATCTAATTATCTTTCGGAGCTTCCTTACGGCGGATGGGTGTGCCCCAATATTTATTATATGGGTAAGTATCTCTTCGGTATTTTATGAATTATAGCAGGCAGACTAAATTTGTATTGATCCTTTAAACATGTAGGTCATGCGAATGTCCTTCAATTTGGTGGAATAAGAATCGCTGGTTTATCAGGAATATACAAAGATCTTGATTACTCTAAAGGTACGATATTTAACATTTCAAGTTTCACAAAAGCTCGTTATAATTTTTATTCGATTAAATCTAACAGAACGGCAAAACTTCGTTATAATAAACCAAATTTTAAAAATATATGGGTCTACCGCATTTTAAACGTTGTGGATGTTTTTTTGTCTCTGCTGTAGGTCATTTTGAAGTTCCTCCATATAATGAGAAAACTAAGAGAAGCGTGTATCATATACGCAATACCGATGTTTTTCGGCTTAAACAAGTAAGTGAAGGTTGAAATTAAATACCAAACTTAAGAGAATTTATTTTAATTTAGTCGCGTCTCAGTGTATTGATAGATAAATATACTTTCATTCTTCTGAGTAGGGCTCGCTGATTCCTTAAAAATGAATATGTAAAGCTTCTCCCATTGCTTCAAGGACATTCTTTGTATATTAAGGCTAATGTCTAATTTATTTTCTTTTAGATTTCGGGACCGATTGACGTTTTCATATCTCACGATTGGCCAAGTGGCATTTACCGTTATGGTAATGTTAAACATCTTCTGAAGAGGAAACCTTTTTTCGCGAATGAAATAGAAAATAATACTCTGGGTAGCCGTCCAGCAGAGGAGCTTTTGTTGAAATTGCAGCCGAGCTATTGGTTTTCTGCACATTTGCACACGAAATTCTCCGCTTTGGTTAAACATGAAAAGGTATGGAACCCGGTTCATAAAAATTATCCATATGTAATGGATGGTTTATATACGAGTAAATGCAACTTAACGTTGTTGGCCCTACCAGTATTTTAATGTGCCCCTTTTCAATCACAGCCCTACCGCCCTTTCCAGTCTAGGACAACATTTTTATTAGACATATCCTTTAGATCAGGGGTTCCAACCGGGGGTGCGAAAAGACATTCTTTGGGGGTGCAAGGAAAAGCGATTGTATGTTGAATATATTTTTTGATTTTTAACTTCTTACTTAAAACTCTATCACCAATTTTTACCAGAAGGTTCATTAATAAATTTCTAGGGTGCGAAATGGAAAAAAATAATGGGAAAACCTGCTTCAGATGTATAAAACACTAGATATTTATAAGAAGGTGGAAGGAAAGAAACTCTATTGGCCCTGTTTCATATTGAAGAATAGTTTCTGGACTGATCCGTATGTTTAATTCCCCACAGTTTGTCATTGCCATGGTAGTACTCTTTCATATCTAGCTTTCTTAATAATTCTATATTCTCTGGAATATTCTTCCCCAGAGTTTATGCCAAAAGCCCTTGTCTGCAGTTAACTCCGATGTAAAAACACTTTTTCCATTTTAATCGGGAGGCCAAAGAATTTTATTCATTAAATCAAGAATAAGATGACTACCCTTTAAACGTTTCTACCATCTTTTTTTCTTATCCTTACCCCTTTGGGCCGTTTGAAATCAAAATTTAAACGATAAATAAATTCATCTTTTCATATAGGACCCTCAAGGATAGATTTGGATTTTAGGAAGCTAAACATTGCAAATATCGCAAAAATTATCTTGTTGATAACATCATTCTGCAAGTGTAGTAGCATTGTATGGAGTAGGCTATACGAATGGTTTCTTATATCGTTATATGGCCTGCAACTAAGAATAAACTCACTCACCAAAAGTCATGGCACACCCATCCAATCAGGTCCCCTGTCCGTAATGAGACAGATCCAGCTGCTTCCGTTCTCGGAATCCAAGTGCACAGGACTCCTTGATATCATATAATTATTGTAAGCAAAGCTAACTGCAGAAATGACAGCACGCCGAGAGCTATCTGCATCTGAACGGAAGATAATTGTTGGTGCTAGACGGATGGGTGCCTCATTATCAATGTAGCTAACACCCTGCAATTTTCCGGCACAACCGTTGCGGACAGCGAACGGGCGGCCCACGCCTCATTGATGCCAGAGGTGTTCGCCGGGTCGCCCGACTTGCAACTACTGACCGAAGGGCGACATTGGGCCAAATCACCATGCGGTACAACCACTGACGCACTACAACTGTGTCCGTGACGACAATTCGGCGAACCTTGGCAGCTACAGGCTTTGGGAGCAGGACACCACGACGGGTGTCACTCTTGACAGCTGCCCATCGTCGGCAACGCCTAGCCTGGGCCAACCAACATCGACATTGGACCGATGAGGACTGGCGAAGGATTGTCTGGTCCGACGAGTCGCGGTTTCAGCTGTATCGGGTCGATGGTCGTGTCCGTGTCTGGCGCAGGGCACACGAAGCCATGGGTCCCGCTTGTCAGGCGGGGACCACTCAGGCAGGTGGAGGGTCCATTCTGGTTTGGGGTGTTTTCTCGTGTCATACAATTGGGTCCATTAGTGCATCTGACATCCATTCTGCGTGCTACTTCCTACGTCGATCTGCTTGGGTACACCTGCGCCCCTTCATGAACTGATTTTATCCCGCGGGCGATGGCATCTTCCAGCTAGATAATGCGCCTCCACACACGGCCCTTCACGACAATGATTTGGCCTCCACGTTCCCCAGATTTCAATCCCATTGAACATTTATGGGACGTCATCGAACGCTCTATCAGGTCGTCACAAACACAACTAGTAAATGCAGCATCGTTATGGAGTGCAGTTGAGGCGGCGTGGCTTGCAGTGCCTGTGGATGCGTTCCGGGTACTGGTAGACTCTCTTCCATGACGGATCGTCGCTGTTATCCGGGCCAGAGGGAGCCCAACACGTTATCAGGCAGGTGTGCCATGACTTTTGGTGAGTGAGTATATAATAAGAAATAAAAAAACTTACCCCGAAATAACGCGTCTTATTCAACCATTTTGAAACAGATTGCGTTTAGATACGTAATCAGTGAATGTTATTGTTCGCTTTTAATACATTTCTGCATCGATTAAGTTAAGTGAAATCCATTTTCGGCCACTTTCTTTTTGCAAGGACTGTAAATATCTGTTTCATAAATAACAAATTTTGATTTTTATTTCAGACGTCTAAAGTCACCCACTTTTTGGCACTGGACAAGTGTTTGCCTCAACGTCAATTTTTGGAGGTAATAAATTGTTGGACAAACATGATCACTTAGGTCCAGCGCCTTCTCAGGTGGACTACGAGCAATTGGTAATTCATACCTGGGTAATGAAGCTACGGTCCCTTATTTCACTGGTAACAGTAAAATGCTATAAAATATCAAAGCTCACCCAACATATGGCTGGACCACTATTTTGTTTAAGTTTATATTAGTTGTTCGTGTGTTTCTATAAAATTCGATTTAGTGTTACTTGTTAAATCACACAATAATTAATGTCCTTCTTAGCATTTTTTACAGATTGAATTTTAACCTTTTATAGTTCGTAGATATTTCTCCAACAATGACAACCACCGACCTAAAACTGAATTATGACCCAGAGTGGCTTAGCATTTTGCGCTTGACCAACCATTTGCTCAGTGTCAAGAATTCCACTAATTGCATGCCAGAACCAGGCAGCAACGAACGGTAGGGAAAAACCCCATTTGTTCGTTTCGGTTCAGTTTTAACTTTTAAATCTCTAAGTTCAATTTTACAGATGGGATTTTACGCCTACCAAAGAAGAACTGATGACCATTAAAGATATATTTGTTGGCGATTTCTGCGTACCTAATAATTTTGAAAGAACTGCTGATGTTTATGATCCCTTGGTTGGATTCATCGATTCACATCCCACCAGCAGATCATCTTCATGTGTCAATCCTCAAACAAGGACTTTCACAAAGCGCCTGGATATAAATCTTCCCTTTGATCTTGTCTAGTGATCGTAGATACCAGGTGGGTGCATAGCTGGACCCATTTCCGTATGTGATGCAATCGAGATTCTCCGTATGTGAATCATAGTTGCCTAAATTATGTCTCGAGGAATGGCTATAATTTGCTGTTATCAGGTCGTTGAATATCAAATGTCGGATTTCGAGGTGGGTTCTGCGCTTCAGCACTGTTTCCACGTTTAGTAGCAAGTACCCATAACAAAGTGGTACATTCCCAGAGATAAACCTATCAGCGACCAGCGGCCTGAAATTTGCTTGTTTACGATGATATTAAATAGCGTTTGAACCCAAGCGAAGATAGCCATGACTTCATCCAACGCCTTTCGAAACATCAAGAAGGTATTCGGTGTAGGCACCATAAACGAACGTACTGTCCAACATTGGTTCCGAAAATTCCGGGCGGGAGTGACGGACCTAGCAAATGAGCCACGCGGCAGACCGCCCAACGTGTTGAATGACGCTGATCTGAAGCGATCTGTGGAAGAGGACCCGTCAAAAACTGTTCGGGACCTTATAGGGGATCATGCTTTATCAGCGTCGACTGTCAGTAGACATCTTAGTATCACCGGCAAGGTGAAAAAGCAAGACAAATAGGTCCCAAATGAACTTACGGAAAACCAAAAAGAGCGTCGGTTGGAGGTATGTACGGAATTGCTTTTGCGCCATGAAGAATCAGGGATTCTTGATCGCATTGTCACCTGCGACGAGAAGTGGAAACGGCAATAGGAAACGGTCAGCACAGTGGTTGGATGCTGATGAATCCCCGCGACAGTTCCCTAAGCCCCCGTTGCACCCCAGGAAGCTCATGGTTACAGTTTGGTGGAACATCCGTGGTGTGGTGCATTACGGCTTCCTGCAGCAGGGGGAGACGATCACCGCTGCGACCTACTGTCGTGAACTGCATCGTATGCACACAAAACTGTGTCAGAAACAACCTGCACTTGTGCATCGCAAAGGGGTCCTTCTGCTACATGACAACGCACGTCCGCACGTTGCACGAACGACCGTGCAGGCGCTACAGGCTCTGGGCTACGAGGTGCTTCCACTCCCCCCCCCCGACTCTCCGGACCTCTCCCCTACCGACTACCATCTTTTCCAGAGCCTGGACAATTTTCTCCGGAGGAAAACATTCCTAATCCAAGCAGACGTCGAAAACTCATTCCAGGAGTTTATTGAGTCCCATGACCATGGATTTTATCGGAGAGGGCTAGAGAAGCTGCCAAGTCGTTGGCAACAATGTTTGGATTGCAATGGGGGTTATGTCGAATAGCACGTGTGAAGGTGTCCTTTCTAGAGGGCCATTAAAAATGACCTCTGCAATCCGACATTTGATATGCAACGACCTGATATTTTGGTCTTGAAATAGATTTCAAATAAACTTTATGTGGCATCAGAATTTATTTTCAAATTTAAAATAGTCTCATATTCAAGCATTATTGATTTACCAAACTTGTTACAAATACCAAACTATTCAACTTAGGCTTTGTAAACTACTTCAAGTAATTCAAGCTTCATCTCGGAGAGACGTAATGGCCAGGCAATAGAAAACTTTTCGACATCATGTGCAGTTCTCGCCAAAAGCGACAAGTAACAACTGCGCTGTCGTGCGTGCGATATAGAGTGTCCTACCCGGCAGAGATAAGAAATTTCAAAGCCAAAATTATTTTGCGACAAGATCTTTGTAACGTGGTTCATTCATTAGAAATTAACAAACTCTTATCATATTTTTAGCGTACTAACATATCTAATGGTATCGAAACTAACATAATTACTTCTTATCAAGGTAAAGAATGCCAAGCACAGGTATTTTGCATAAAAGAATAGGGAAACTCGAGTTTTAATATTCCGTCAGCCATGTCTTGACTTTATGCAATAGTCCAGAGTATACAGAAATACTGGAATATCTACGGACTCTAATATAGTCTTAATGTTTTCTTTTCCTATTGATTAAATCCCGTAAGAATAAAATGTATATCATTTCAAGCACATTTATTATTTTCTTTTAAGAAATGAATTTTGTAATTTATAAAATATGAAAACTTGATTTATATAATAAAATTTGTAATTGTAAATATATACAAAAAATTATGGATATTAAAAAATAGAATAAATAGAATAAAATAAATCAAAAATAAAAATCTGACGTTTCGGATAGAGTCTATCCTTTGTTAAAGCAGGGAGGATAATTCTCTAAAGAAAGGAGAATATTGGAGAATTATCCTAAAAATATACAAACTGAATAAAAGTTGTATCAATGTAAATAACTATACACTGAGTGGCCAGTTTATTAGGAACACCCATGATGATGCAAATCCGTTGGCATAGCAATTACTGCGTATCAGTTTGTCACGTGACAGTCGGTACCAATTTAAAGCGAGAGAACACCTGTCAGCTGCAAGTGGTTTGACCATCAACATTTGGAAAACAGGATCTGAGAGACTTCGAACGCGGGATGATAGTTGATGCCCGGCGATATGGACTGAGTATTTCCGGAACCGCACGTCTTCTAGGCTGCTTTCAAGAATTTACAAGGACTGCTTAAACAACCAAAAAACAACCAAGCAGAGACAAGCCTGTGGTCGCAAACGACTCGTCGATCCAAGGGGTGAACTTAGGATGAGAATGCTTGTTCGTGAGAATAAAAACGTCACGACTTGTCAACTAACCGTGGAGTAAAACATTGAACCGCACAATAACATCTCTGAACGTACATTGGCAAGGATGGGCTACAACAGCCGACAGCCAGTCCGTTTACCTTTGATCTCCACCCAAAACCGCAAAAAACGTTTCCAATTTGCCCGTGATCACCAACACTGGACCGTCGACGACTGGAAGAAGGTCTGTTGGTCGGATGAATCCCGTTTCCTATTGCACTATGAAGATGGCCGACGCAGAATTTGGAGACAATAGCACGGATGGACCCCTCCTGTCTGGTTTCCACTGTTCAGGTTGGTGGAGGCTCTAATGGTCTGGAGAATGTTTTCTTGGCATACTCTTGGTCCGCTGATACCTGTAGATCAGCGGAAGGATCAGTCTCACTGTGTTTCCCCCATCGGAAGAATACTTCCAGTAGGACCACACTCCGTGTCACAAAGCTTGTATCGTCATGGAATGGTTCCAGGAGAACGATAATGAATTCAACTTACTCCTCTGGCCACCACAGTCCTCGGATTTGAACCCAATCGAACATCTTTTGGATGAGCTAGAACGAGTTATTCCAGGCATGGATCCACCACCATCCAATAAGCATCAACTGGGAGCAACTATTGCATCCGCATGGGCAAACGTCATGAAACAATGCTTCCAGAGGCTAATTGAATCCATGCCACGGCGAATTCGTGCTGTTATGGCTGCTAGGGGTATTTGGGGGGGGGGGTCCTAATAAACACTGGCCACTCAGTGTATATTGAAAAATATTTATGAAACATAAAAACAAATCATATCTTCAATATTTTCTATTTGCATTTTATCACGGTCTCCTAGAAACTACCAGGCCTGAAATTAAAAAAATTAAGCATTGTTATGGTCGATCTGGTGGTGCTCGAGGCCAACGAGAGACAGGCCAGGGCAGAAATCTTCAGTACAACGAGATATGACATTTCACCTTTTAACAATGCTAAATCTGTAATGCCAACGATCACATTGTCATTTGGTGGTCAGGGGTGAAACAAAATTATTATATGACGTTTCATAGTGTATTAGTAAATGACGTTTCAAAGTTTATTATTAAATGACGCCTCATATCATTAAAACTATATTTAATCTAAAAACAATAAAAAATACAAAACAAATTTAATTTCAACTTATTGCTTTAAATATATACAGATAGACATCCGTCTAATTCAGTTCGATGAAGAGAATCTGAAAAATGAGCAGTCGTCTTTGTTTCTTCGATTCAAGCAAAATTTCGCTGCGCACCATTGATATTTCGGGATTATTTTCAATTTTGAATCACATTGAGGTCGTTGCGCACGGAAACTGAAAGTTCAACTGTATGATCAAAACGTACTGAAGTTGTCAAGGCCAACGAGATAACGAGGCCTGGAAGCGGAAAAATCAGCTGACCATCGGGGTGCTAGCAACAATCCAACCTTCATTGTTTCCAACAAAAGGAAAAAACACTGATTGTTAACATCCAAGATGGAGACCAAAGACGATAAGAAAGGAAGACCGGACCATTGACGTTTTTCCCATAATGGAAAACTATGACCATTACGGTAGGAGCAAACACAATTCTACTCTCCAAGTAGCCTTTCTTTTTACATTTCTTCAATTAGCCTCAAACAACCTCTTCGTTGTAAGATATTTATTCATTTTATTAACTCGCGATTATTACGATTAAAAATTATTTTAATTAAATTTAAATTAATTTACGCCTTTTAATTCACACAGAATTTTTAGGACAATTCCTAAATAATTAAAGAAATAATTTACTAACAATAAAAAAATTAAAAAATCAAAGTGAATAAATATATAAATATATACAATATCACAAAAATTGTATAATTATAAGTCAATGAAATTGAAGTATTGGAAGGTAATAATTTATTAATAAAATTAATAATTGACGTGAGTAATAACTTCAACGTTTAATCAGATTCTAGCACAACAGTAGTAAAATTAAGACACATTATTTATTACATCCAGGAATGGATAAAAAAAATACAAGAAATAACAAATATAATCACCACACAACTAATACAAAACAAAAATACAACCTAATCCATATGTTAAACAGAATCACACCAAGTACAAAACAATAGAAACTTCAGCAAACATAAAAATTTAAACTGATGGATATAAAAGATTAAAATTACACATTAAACATAGCATGACAGCAATGATTTATACATATAAGGGTATCTCAGAATTCATTGTACAAACTTCTAGGGGAGTTAGTATGGGTGATTCTAAGCAAAAAAGTTCATATGAACATGGGTCCGAATTTGAACGATGACTGAGATATGAACAGAAATAAAAATGCCGCCACCAAGATCAACAAGTTAATAACTCAGGTTCTGTAAAGCCTAGATTAATGAAATCCCCTCAATTTGATTAATCATATATTGTTATGTTCATATGAACTTTTTTGTTTAGAATCACCCATACTAACTCCCCTAGAAGTTT
The DNA here is from genome assembly GCA_023313115.1 of Rhysida immarginata. Taxonomy (NCBI): domain Eukaryota; kingdom Metazoa; phylum Arthropoda; class Chilopoda; order Scolopendromorpha; family Scolopendridae; genus Rhysida; species Rhysida immarginata. The sequence continues at coordinate 109,110 of JAHWFO010115147.1, forward strand.
GCACAATGAATTCTGAGATAACCTGTATACTCGTCTGTTGAAACAACCTGGAGCTGCACACGAGCGTCCCAATGATATATTTCATTTGAATGACCTGCAGATTGCTTTTCGTAATGATTATCAACCGTTATGAGACAATTGAAGAGCTGAGTGGAATCAAACATTTTTAGTTTCGATTTCACACTGTTTCGATTTAATAAAAGTAACAACGACATAACAGTAATAAGTGGCTTAGTGGTTAGAAACCCTCCAAAGACCATTTTCCAATTATTCAAAGTAACAACGTTTACGGAATGCAACATATAATTTTTATTTATTTATTAAATACATAACTTATTTGAATAATTAACATCATTTCCCTTTATTTTAATATACAATAATTACGCCATCTAACGAACGGAGCAAACTATAGTTCAACCAACAAGAGAAAAACAGGGTGTGTCACAGGAAGTTTCAGATTAGCCAATCAGAGAAAGGAGGCCTCATGCGCTTTATCACTTCTGTCTCATGTCTCATTGAAGAAGCGCTTTATAATATTACAGCAGAAGCTTTAATATTATTCAGTTGCTTTGCTTTAATTATAATTAAAAATGTTGTACCCTTCATAAAATTATCTTTTAACTCAATTTTATATATATCGTTGTTCGAGATTCCCTGGGCCTTTTCTTTCCAGGAGTCGAAAAGCGAGGAGAGGGGGGTGGTAGCTTCGCATGAAGACGCTTCGTTTCCTTCTTGAACAATTGTTCGAACGCAAGAAAAAGAAACTTGCGTTGCCTTGGAAGTTTCTTCTATCAAAGCAGATGAGCTTTTAAAACACTATTTTCCTTTAAAGTAGCAAAATACGTTCCACACAAATCTCCCTAGCCTGGCTGAGAATAGTTTTTCCTTATTTGGCTGAAGAGTTGTTGCACGGGCGTCGCCATTACAAATTGACTTGTGCAGCCGCTGAAGGAGAGATCCCACAAAGCATTGCGGATGAGTGAGTAGTCGATATCAGACCGGAAACACACCCTGTTTTTCTCTTGTTGGACGAAGTATATATCAAATGACGTGAGTGCGAAGAAAGCTGCGCGAATCACTTAAAACAGAGGATTGTCCGGTCTTCCTTTCTTATAGTCTTTGTAGGTGAGAGCGCCATCTGGGTATGAGCGGCAAAACACAAAAATCTCGAAATTAGCCATTTTCAGTTTTCTTGGGGGCGTGGCTTGCGCGTGCGCTGTGGTTGCTTACAACAGGCAGAAGCGTTTTCGGTTGGAGCCATCCCAGCTTCTCTGCTGCTTCAACCAGCCAGCCGCGTATAAACATTGGGTCCTGTAGCATCGTGTACAGCTTAAAATACCTTAAACGATTGAAAATAGCTGATGTATTGAAGATGCATAAAGAACTCATTGCTTCCGATGGTTCGGAGAAACTGTTAAAGTCCCATGCGAATGAACAAATCACCCTATACCAAAAACAAGTAAAACCACAGCAGAAACCGGCTTCGGACCTTTACAAAATAAGTTATAAACCAAAATTCCTAACATAAAATAAAAATTACATAATATGTTTGTTGTACATCGTAATTTTTATGAAATTTTTTTGTACCGTATATAAGGAATTTATTGTTTTGAAATAACCATACTGTCACATTGAGTTATCTTGTTCATTTTAATTTTATGTATTTATGAAATAATGGTTATTTTATAAGAAATAGATTAATAATAACGATTTTTGCATGGAGAAATATACCCATGAAAATAAAAAAAGGAAACAACAGACATCGAGGATGTATTTTATTTACTGTTTTCTTTGCAGAAAATAGCACCCCCTCCCGCGTCGATACAGTGGACACATACATGTATTTATGAATTACAATAAGCTTTAGAAACTGTCGGTAAGAGTCTACAAAATTTAATCTATAATGAACACAATTTTGGACAAGTTGCATTATCTCTGTAAGGATGCATTTCCGGACCATGTTTATAGAAAAAATTTTGTTCCCCGCAACAAACTGTACATGGTATTTCATTCTTGACCTACCTTTCTGAATCATCCTGTGAAACACCATTAACGACGCCCAGGATCGAGTTTTTATCAAAGTTGGTTATTCAGAATTTTGTCTTTATCCGTTTTTAGGTTCATTCTAATTGCTAAGGCCTCATGGATCAGTATCTTCCTGGGGTCCTTTATCATCTTGACCACTGACTTAATCTCATGGATAGGTCCAAACCTATGTCTCTGTGTCAATATATGTTCGGCAACGAAACGCGTTGACTTCATAATAAACGCTACCATATTACTATTCCTGGACCTTTATTTCAGTTTATTAATTACAGCAATATCGACCAACATGCAACCGTTAGTTGCATGTGGACGAGCATCATCTTGGAGGAGTATTGGACGAGAAAGTCATAATATTATTTATAATATTATTTTTTATCACAGTACTCTATTACCATTTTTCCTTTTACTGTTTAGTAATTTTCAATCATAATGATCAATTCGTAATTCAATTCCTCAAAACTGTTTGATTATTCTAAATTAACATGCTTCCTGTGCTTCGTAAAATATAATTTCAATACTTCGTTACGTCAATAAGGAGCACTAATCGTTTGCTCAAAGTACTCCATTGTCCACGAAGAATTTGCAACAATAACGTATATTAAAGATCGATCCCGAAACCTACCGCCGTACTTGAAGCAAATTGGGGAGCTCCGTCGCCCAAAACCGTCATGCCGAAAGTAAGTGAAGATGATGTAAAACACATGGCTAAACATGAGGGTAGCTGATTAATAATTCTTTTACACGCCGATCACGGAATAATAAGTTTATCTTTTCGTTAACTTTGTATTTTAAGTATTTTGTTATATTTTATAAACAATTTTTCGATCATGGTTTCAATTTAAATGTCGTTTCGATCATCTTTCAGTACGTATTTTTGAATTTATGCTTGTGGAAAGTGATTCCTGATCCTTTTTCGTGTCTATCTGTACAGTTGTACGCGGGACAACTTTGAGGAATGGTGTTGAATTAATTATTCCTTGGGCCCAAAATCATCAAAAACAAAGCCGCCAAACAGCTAATTATTCTACGGCTCACTCCTACCCAGAACTGTCATGGCTTCAATTGGCTTCACTTTGGTGGCGATGTTACCAATAGGATTCGGAGTCTACCTTTAATATACGTCATTATCTGTCTTCTATTACAAAACCCTTTAAACCATTACAACTCCAGAAAGAAGGATTTTCGATCCCATGTTCATATGACATTTTCTGTTGATTTTGTCCCTGCAACATATCCTGAAAGTTTGTCTAGACCTCTTGCAATGGTCCAATTGATTTCAACGGACTTCAATTATAAATCCAATTGGTTAAATAATAATTCAATTAATACAACACAGAGCAAAGGGACTATTCATTCTACGAAAAATAGAAAAACAGGAAATCTCGGTGATATACCGGGATTTTATCTAAACTCATCTCGACTTGCCTCACCACTGCGGAGCATCACCAGATACTTTACATAAGGTCTATAGATATTCATGGTCATCGAGCTCCATTGTTAAAAAGAAGCTAAAGTTTCTAGCTCCCGGTAGAGCGGGAACTCTATTGAAAAGTGGCGCTGCATGTACAATCTGCCCAACTGCGCCTGCAGCGCCACTCTATCGGCAGACAGAAACTTTAATTTCGTATTCAGTTTCAATGAAAATCAAAATCGCAGGTTGCGGTCGGTATAGTGCGATCTATGCGGCACCTGACGCGATCTGTTTTCCTTAGCTGGCATCAGAGGGGCTCCTCCAGACGAATACCCTCCCTGTTGTTTGGAAGACAGTGTAGCTGGACTCATCAGTGAATATGACGCGTTTGAGGTCATCCAACGTCCAGGTTTTATGCGTCCGGCACCTTTACAGTTTCGAAAAATGGAAAATGGCCGAAGCTCGATGCCATGAATATCTATAGACCGTGCTTTAGATTCAAGTTTTTCTTGCCCTTGACGTAGAAGCTCTTATACCCTGTTGCTCTATTCGAAACTCCCGTTGTTCAGATGTTTCAAATGCCCGTATAGCTTTTTCTGCTTTAGCAGCAGAGTTTCTCTGACCAATACTCGTGCTTTCTCTTTCTTTTGCAGACAAATAAATTTTTGCCACTCGTTTGCACGTTTGATAGAGAGCTCAAGGGAGACACTCGTGACTCCTTTGTCTCATCAATAGACGCTACCTTATTAATGTTCTGTCACTGCATCATCACTTTATGCTCATCTATATATATAAAGAAGGATGTTTGTGGGTCTGTTTGTTTGTTTGTTTTATGTTTTTTATACAAATCTACAGTTTTATTCCGATCTTGATAAAATTTCGCATACATGACCTTCAAAGCATGAGGAAGGTCACTGTCTACCTCAGATTTCGAAAAAATAATAATTATCGATAAAGAATCGATATTCATTGTTATGGCAAGGCATATTAATGAGAAATATTGCATGACCAACAATGCAAGACAAAGTTTTTGCAACAATGGTATCAACACGCAATTCACAAACACTCTGCACGGACCAACAATATATATCTCATGACCAACAATGCAAATAAAAGTTTGTGCAACAATAGGTATCAACAATGGTTTCAACACGCAATTCACCAATAACAATGAGCTCAAAATGATGATGCAATGATAAAGCAATCCTTTCCAAGAATTATAACAATGAACATAAAATGATGATGCAATATGGATAAGTTTCAATTTGTAACAATGCATAGAATTCCTGTTATTCAGGCTTTTCTTAGAAAAGAGAGTTCTTAGTTCTTAACAATTTCTTGAAAATCTTTAAAAATGATCAGTAACTGGAGATAATGGAGAGTTAGCAGACTATTGAGAAAGAGTGGAAAGACGACAGTAGAAGCACTCCTTTAGCTCCGTGATGTATTGAGCAAATGGGAAGCAAGTAAATAGAAGAATCCGCGACCGCTAGACTGCACAAAGTGATGAATGGCCAAATTTTGCTTCAACACATCGAGAGAAGAGTGGAAATTGCAACAACACTAAGTATACATCTAAGGTAAGATTACTCACGTAATCTTACCTTAAAAATATTTTTTTCAACTTTTCATTGGGAATTTTAACGTTATTAATTCTAAGCATTTTCATGTGTTTATTTTTAAGATATTGCAAAATTTAATTTAATTTTTTGAGATTGTTCTGTTTATATCCATGTGTAATTATCCCGGGCAACGCCGGGTACCTTTGCTAGTTATCACTAATTCTTGGAAGCGAACGTTCAGTCTTCGCATTATCAGCATCTCAGTCTCCAAAATATACACATTCCCACAGAATATAGTCAAAATATATTTGTATGAAATGTTTGGATCTGCTGTGCTACCAAATAAGCTAGGTGATAACCTCGGCGTGGCTCGGACTTTTTCTATTTAGGATTAAATTTTGAAATATCTTTAAACTGAACACTTGAAAACGCTTAGAACTAATACAGTAAAAATTCTTATTGAAAATTCGAAAAACAATTATTTAAAGGCTCATAATGGATGGACCTCTCCAAAGATGCTACTTCTAGTTTAAATAATTTCTTACTCACGTAATCTTACTTGAGATGTACACTTGATGTTGTTGCAATTCCCTTTCTTCTCTCGATGTCTTGAAGCAAAGCTTAGCCATTCATCACTTTCTGTAGTCTAGCGTTCGCCGATTCTTCTATTTACTTGAGTACCATTTGCTCAATACAGCACGGAGCTAAAGGATTGCTTCCTCTGTCGTCTTTCCACTCTTTCTCAATAGTCTGCTAACTCATTATCTCCAGTTACTGATCATTTTTAAAAATTTTCAAGAAATTGTTAAATACTAAGAATTCTCTTTTCTAAAAAAAGCCTGAATAACAGGAATTCTATGCATTGAGTTCTATATTGCACAAACTTTGCTTTGCATTGTTGGTCATGAGACATATATTGTTGATCCTTGCATAGTGTTGGTGCATTGCGTGTTGACACCATTGTTGATACCTATCGTTGCACAAACTTTTATTTGCATTGTTGGCCTTGTGATATATATTGTTGGTCCGTGCAGAGTGTTTGTGAATTGCGTGTTGATACCATTGTTGCAAAAACTTTGTCTTGCATTGTTGGTCATGAAATATTTCTCATTAATATGCTCTGCCATAACCATGAATATCGACTTTTTTATCAATAATTATTATTTTATTGAAATCTGAGATAGACAGTGACCTTCCTCATGCTTTGAAGGTCATGTATGCGAAATTTTATCAAGATCGGAATAAAACTGTAGATTTGTATAAAAAACAAACAAACAAACCCACAAACAAATCCACAAACCTACAAACAAACAAACATCCTTCTTTATGTATATAGATGTAAAAGAAAGAGCGACATTTGTATACACCCATTCATTCATTCATTCATTCATCACGAATTCTCCAGAACTATAAAGCCTACAAACTTGAAATTTGAAAAGTATATTTCTCTTGGTTTCTAGATGCTCGCTAAGAAAGGGTTTTATTTTTTCTTTCTTCCTTTTCATTTTAGTTTATTTTTAAAATTCAATTTACCTGGAGCTGAATGGGATTTTTTACCAGCTTTAAAAAATTGTGACATTTCCTTTGTTAATGAAGATTTTTGCGATTGTTCCGTGAAGCAGCATCAACAGTGATGCAAGTCTTTCGCTCGGGAATACAATGTATCTTTTATTTTCTACAGAGTCCGCCAAAAAATGTATACATACTTTACTACATATCATCTATAATATTTTCCGTAACAGCAAACTTGAAAGCTTACACCCCAATATTATTCCATGTATTGAATGAAGACGATCCCGATAAAAGTAGACCACAATTGCCATCTAGACATAGGAGATTACTGATAAGAGTTTGCTTGGAAATGGATAGGAGCAACTGTTCGCCGTATTCAAAAATATCTCAACGCTTATGATAATTACTTTGAACAGCTGTCGTAATTGTAGGAGTCAGGAGGATTTATATTCATCGCTTTAGACCTGTATGAATTTAGTGTTACAACTTTTATATAGTTTTTTCTTTTGCTGAAGTGTGTATACATTTTTCGGCGGACTCTGTATAGAGGGTGTTCTCGAGTAAAGTGTACAAACTTGGGGGAGGGGGAGATAGAGGGATCAAATCAAAGCAACATTTACCTCTTTCATTTTTTTCTCTGGGGCATTGAGATAAAAAATGCTGAAATCCTACCTGCAGGAAACAGTTGTTTGGATTCTGTGGGGACACTTACAGACATTGGTATACGAGACACCAGTGGGATCCGATAAAGAGCTGGTACCCAGAATCGCCATAGCTGCGGACCAGATTCGCGAAGAACCAGGAACTTTTGAACGTGTACGTGAGTCCATGCGGCGACGTTGTGAAGTATGCATTCAAGCCTGAGGGAGTCAATTAGAACACTTTTTGTAAAACATTTGCAAGTTTCATAAAAAACAAGTTATATTATTGCACTGTATGCAATGTGTTTTTTGTTCTTTTTATTACATGATTGACCATGATTTTGACGTGTTCCAGAATTACGGGTTGAGTGGCATATTACGTCTACGCGACGTCCAACATTTTTTATCTCAAAAACAATACGCAAAGAAAAAATGAAAGAGGGAAATGTTGCTTAGATCTGATCCCTCTATCACCCCCCCCCCACCCCAAGTTTGTAAAACAACCCGGTGTACATAAATATGAAAAAACTATATTTTTCTCCGAGCGACGCCGGGTACTTCAGCTAGTATAAGGCTTGGGTCACACTAGCGTAAAACGCCACGTAAATACGCCGACGTAACGACGTCGCCAAGCGTGGCACCATGCTATTTACCGGAAGTGACATCACGGGCGTCGTTACGTCGGCGTATTTACGCGGCGATTTACGCCAGTGTGACCCAAGCCTTAATATAACAGTATCCTAAAGACGTAGAACAACTCTCACGAAAAAGTAGTGCTATGACAAGTAGTGCTGGTCACAAAATTAGATTTGCTCTGTATAATAATATTGCGCTGTATATTAATAAATAATAATAAATGCCATCAAACAATGCTGATATAAATAATGTATACGTACCTTGGCAACATATAAAGCCAGTTAGATAAACAAGCCCTGAAGCGAAAAAGTCACCTGACCCTCTTAGTCCAAACAACAATGTAACCTTTATTGTTTTCAACAAATGAAAAAATACTGATTGTTAAAATCCAAGATGGAAACAGTGAAGGTTATATCATGGTCTTTTAATCCTCTGGTCTGTGCACTCGTGCAAATTCCGTTGTTGGAGGTTAACAATTGAACTTTTGTATTTACCATGGTCTATAGATATTCATGGTCATCGAGCTCTATTGTTAAAATGAAGCTAAAGTTTCTAGCTCCCGGTAGGGAACTCTATTGAAAAGTGGCGCTGCATGTACAATCGGCCAACTGTGCCTGCAGCGCCGCCCTATCGGCAGATAGAAAATTTACTTTCATATTCAGTTTCAATGAAAATTTCTACCGCAGATTGCGGTCGGCCTTAGTGCGATCTATGCGGCCCTGGCGCGATCTGTTTTCCTTAGCTTCTCGAAACAATGGAAAATGGCCGAAGCTCGATGACCATACCGTGGTATTTACTGAAGAGTCGATTTTTGCCCCCTCTGTTGCATGACTTTGGCTACAGCCCAAACATGACAATGTATTTTAAGCTTAACAATGCATTACGTGTTCAGCAACAAATATTTAACATTAGCTGACAGTTTTGTTAGGTTGTACAATCGTTAAAATACATTATTAAGTTTGGGCTATAGCCAAATTCAAGCAATAGAGGGGGCAAAAATCGACTCTTCAGTAAAACACTGTATAAAGAAAGTATGGACATTCATTGTTGCAGTCAGCTATTTTGACTCCAGTTTCATTCCTGTTTTTTATGATGATTGTTTCTTGTTTTGCGATAAATTCAAACTTGCAGATTGAACACTTCCTTTTTGATAAAAGTTAGAGAGAATTATGCCTCTGAAGTTTGAATTTGCTACAAAACACGCCCAAACATCATATGAAATAGGAGTCAAAATGGCTGCCTACAACAATGAATTGTCCGTACTTTCTTTATACAGTGCTTTACTCTTCAGTAAAAACAGCAATCCAATTGTTGACTCCAACAACGGAATTTGCGCGAGTGCACAGACCAGAGGATTCAAAGACCATGGTTATATTGTTACTCGAACTAAGATGTTCAGGTGACTTTTCTACGTCAGGGCAACGCCTCCTATAAAGAAAGCCTCGGCACTGAAACGTCATACATTGTTACATCATCATAAGTCAACCAAACAGGCGTTGGTCAGGGCCTGTTTATCTAGCTGGCTTTGGACAACATAGTGGTGATGCTAACCGCAATTATATTATAGATGAGCATTTCTCCCGTGAAAAAATCATGGGTTCAAAAGAAAATTTATTTCAATGCATCAAATTCGAGCGGCACTCACTTCCAGTAGTTATGTACAGTCAAACTATAGTGTTCCCAAATTAATACCACTCTCGGACTAAAAGAAAATTCATGACAATTTCTAGACGTCAACTTAGAGGAGAAATAAGATACATGTAGAACGCCCAAAGCCGCTTTCTCCTTACGCCCCTCTTCGCAAAAACAGTTGCTCTAATAGAAAATTACTAGTTGTTACCCGCGGCTTCGCCCGCCCGCGCCATCTGTTGAGGGGAATTACAAAGCAAAAGCAGATAATTTTAAATGAAAACCCCAGAAAGTGGGGAGGGGGGGGGGTCGTAGGGGCTGATTTTTGGCGATAGAGCAGGTCCTTTATTGATAAGCCTGCCCTGAAAATTTCAAGTCGCTAGCTCAAATCGTCTAGGAGGAGATAGAATTACAGATAATAAATAAATACACGCAAGAGTTTTAGTATATAGATATTCTTGAAAATGCTAAACTACACCGTAAATAATGCGGCTTTACTTTCATCCGTCCCCAAATCGCATTTGGCTATTTCGCCTCAATGCCGGCATCTGAAATCGCTCACTGCGCAAGCGAATGCGCTCTGTATCTGTGATGGACATTCGTAATTATTATTGTTAGGAGTAGTAAATAATAATAATTGTAAACTGGAGATGATCTCCAAGCATAGGTAATAATTTTTCCTTCCATTTTTCAATCGAAAAATTATTGTTAGGATTGTTAAAAAAAAAGGGCATTGAAAATGGCGACAATATATAAAAAATTACAAAAAAAATTAATTCGGAATCCTTTTATATATAACAGAGACTGTATAAAATGACATAACTATTCAGTGACCTTTGCATGAATAATTAAACATCTATTATAGGACGTGTGAAATTTGAGTAATTTAGACTATGGGAATGCCCATTGTAGGGAGTCTTTACATTGATTTTATTGTAATATTTTTTGCTGGTCCTTTGTTCTATTTTTACACAATCTACTTGGCATTGATATTTACCGATAAAATGCGCTCATACGAAGCAGGTAATCAATCATCAGCAACCGTTCGGTGTCAAAGAACACGTGGCCGTAATCTTGCCAAAACGAAGACTAGACCTTGAAATGGCACTGCGAAAGGGTAAGTTCACCGGTGCCCTCAGTTGACAGACACCCCATTTGGAGAAGCGAAGTTACATTCCCCACGTGGCTGAGCGTCTATTCTCTTTCGTCATCATCGCACAATAAAATACTGACAAGCTGTGTCGAACTGCTTTCATTATGGCATCGTATTAAGGCTCAAAATTTATTAAACGTCGTAGGCGGGATGTCAGGCAGGAGGGATAATGGTAGATTTCTTTGTAAATGGCAGAAAACGTAAGTCGTGTCAGCAAAAATTCATATCACAACACACACAAATACAATGCATTATTAAATTTGTTTATGAGGACGGCCATGCTTCGAAACTGTTAGAGGTGAAGGGATTTTTGCTTATTACTATGTTTCGAGAAATATTTGAATACATCAAAATGAATATATACACTTTCATATTTTCTGTGAAAATTAATTTAAAACGTTTTGACGGTACCATTTAAGAAGAAATAAAACTTTAAATTTTAGTTTCCATTTATCTAATAAAGTATCTTATAAACGTTTTCATGCAATGAAATTTCCATTTGTATAATCTTTTCTTAAATAAGGCTAAGGAATGAGACTTATGGCATCCTTATTTTTTTTCCTGATATCTGTTCATTTAATTTGAATCTAAAACATTTCGAAAGGATCATTAAGTTTTATTTTGTACGTGATGGATAATTTGAGCATATTATTTCACAGATTTTTTGGTTTTCCAAAAAAGCAAAAGATAACAGTAGAAATTGTTTTTTAGTAATAAAAATTCTAGTTAATTTTTCTCAATTTCAATTTTTTATAATTATTGCTTTCGAGAAAAATTGTTGGATACCAAATCCATAAAAATTTAATGAAATAATATTAAAAATGACATTACGATTCATTTGAAGAAATTGCGAAATGAAAAAAAATACAGGAGACAGGCCTATACAGGGTGTTCTAAATGGTTTGTACTTTTTGTTCCATTATATATTGTATCCTTTTATTTCCAAATTAATGGACAAAAAATTAAAATCTGAGTAGTCCAATGTACAGGGTGTTTCTGAATGGTCTGTACAAACTTTCAGGATGTGTTTCAGGGATCAAAAGCAAGTAGAAAATATCTTATGAACATGGGTCGGAAATGCTTTTTTCTGGAGTTATAACGGTTTGAAGGTCTGCTGTAGCAGACAAAATTAACGTTAAATCGTATAGAGATTGCAAACTGGTTTATTTCTACGGTACAACAAAACAATCTTTCTTTCTCTAAAGTCTGATGCAGAGACAAATGAAAGAAAGAGACTGGCAGTGCCCTATTCATTTCGCTGAGCTCTACTGGTGCTAGCGGAACTGCAGCATTCGCCATGTTACGATTGGCAAAAACCTAAGGCGGCATATATTCTCAATGTAATTTCAGCTCTTTTTGTAGATGATTTCTGGAAGTATTAGTAAGCATAACCTGTTTTCTAATTTTTTTAAAAAAACTTTATTGCATTAACTAACGACTAACTTTTAATGACTCCAAATAGCTGATTCAATACCTAACGAATTTTTAAAAGACTGATATTTTAAAATTTTAAATTAAAAGAAAAGGAAGAAATAATTCTCAGTTCAATAAAATAATCAATTTATTAATCCACATATTGTAATAAGCAATTGTTTGCGATTGTTTCACATGGGCCTCGCTAGCTCAGTGGTTGCGTGATCGCCTCTGATGCCCGAGGACGCGGGTTCGATTCTGGGCGAGGACGACGAGGATTTTTTCAGAAAAAAAATCCTGAGATCACGCACTTCCTTCAGAAGGGAAGTAAAGATGTTGGTCCCGTGCAGTCGTTAAAGAACCTTGCGAGGCAAAATTTGCCACCACTATAACCCGGTCCTGAAATGACCATAGAAGTTGAAAAGGACATTAATACCAACCAAACCAAACCAAACCGACGTGATTCACATGCATTGCCTCGGGCGATCAGCTGTTTCTTGCCAATCCCAATATGGTGGGAGGTCACCATAGAGGGGAGATCACTGCCAGTCTCTTTCTTTCATTTGTCTCTGGTCTGATGTGGTACACGAGGCGGAACTAACAACAATTGTTTTATTCTGCTTTGTTAACATGCCTGGCCAACACCAATGCCTCCTAAAGATAAGGACTGAGCGAAATCGTCATACATTGTTACATCATCATACGAAGACATAACTTTCGGTGAAAATCATGAAAGTTTGGCAAAACGTGTGCACGAAACTGCAAATCCACCCATTTGCGTGACTTTCGGTGAAAATCATGAAAGTTTGGCAAAACGTGTGCACGAAACTGCACATGCATCCATTTGGGTGACTTTTAGGGCTTATTATTGATAGAAATGCGATTAAACATGTCTTCGGATGATGATGTAACAATGTATGACGTTTTCGCGAGAGAAGGCCTGCGGACAAAAGGTATATACATTGTTACATCATCATCAAGCGGCCAAATTTAGGACTTATTCTTGGTAGAAATACGATTAACAATAGCCGCTTGACAACGTCTAGCCAACAGCTCCTAGACAGAAGGCTTGATAACGGAAACGTCATACATTATTACAACGTAGTCTACGAAAAAGACAGGCCCCGGCCAACGCCTCCTATAAAGAAAGCCTCCGAACTGAAACCAAAGAACGTTAAGGAAAAGAATGAAAGCTCTACTTGATTTAGTGTAATCCTAGCGCCGCCACAGCCTGGAGGGAAAGTGTTATGCAGAAAAGCTCTCGCTCATGTCAAAGAGGGCAGCAAATGCTTTGCTATACCTGCATTCATTGAAGTTTTTTATTTAGTTTTAAAATGTTAAATTAAATTATCGTTCATTTATTTCCTAATTTATTTAATGACACGGTTTATTATATTGAAAGTATAATTATTTTTTTCCATAACATTATTTAATAATGAAATCTTGTAATTTTTTTTAAATTCTGTAATTTTTTAATATATTTTAGAAAGAAAACAAATGTTTATTTTAACATGACTTTTATTCACTTACTTTTTAAAAGTGATTTAAAAGCAGACACCACAAAAAATTAGACAGGGAAAAGATGTTGAACATAATTTTTGTTTTATAAAAAAAAAAATAAATCAATTGCAATTAATGTGGTTATAAAAGTTTTAACCATTGGAAAATTAGAATCCGATAAACTTTTATCACCGACTAAAAATGTTCTTACAGTCCATGCATTCATTTTTTTTCCAAGAATTATTTTGGCTAAAAAGCCTGCAACGTATGCAGCCGAATTTGTTTCAAATACATTAGGATTTTCAACATACGAGTTATTGGATCTGACATTGTGAGTTCAAAAGAAGACTTTGCAACTGCTTCGAATTCCTTGCATGTTTCTTGCAACATTTCAAGTTGGTAATAAAAGCTCATCATTATCCTTTTCATAGTTTCCTACTGACCAGGATAAAATAACATTTGTGGCCATAAGTTATTTTGTAGAAAATGATGTTTTATTGCTTGGCAATTGTTTTACCCTTAGCAACGCACGCGCAAGATAAATTAATATAAGGTGAGGCCGCGCTGAAATGCGTTGTAATAACAGCACAAACAATCAAAAAACGTATAAGGATAAGAAGTGAAGGCCGTGTTTATATCACATGATGAAAGCTGCCCGATCATCGAACGAGGGCTTCTCTGCAACACACATTTCCCGCCAGACTTGGATGGCGCCACTTACGTGTACGCGGGCCTTTCCTTCTTATCCTTATACGTTCTTTGCTGAAACGTTATACATTATTACATCATCATACTTCGTCCTTTGTTAACCGCATTTCTACCAATAATAAGCTCTAAATTTGATCGACTTATGATGATGTAACAATGTATGGCGTTTCAGTGCCGAGGCTTTCTTTATAGGAGGCGTTGCCCCGGCCGAAGCCGAAGCGATATAATCAAGCCGTGGCACTGATTTTGTGACGTCATGCAAACAGATGGATTTTGTGACGTCTTGCAAAAAATAAATTTAAGAACAAAATAAGGATATTTAAAATTTAAAGTAAAATGATTTATTAAAAAAGTAATGACCCATGTTTAGCATTAATGCATTTTATTCTACTGTATTTACCTCGTTATCTAAAATACAAAATTCATATTTAAAACCGATGGGATTTCAACATTGCCAAGTGACGTAGTGCCATGGCTTTGTATAGATCGCGTCGGCTTCGCCCCGGCGCGGAAAAGTCACCTGACCATGGTAGGCTGATCAACAATCCAACCTTCATTGTTTCAACAAACGAAAAACTACTGATTCTTAAAATTCAGTTAAGCTACATCAGGCACGGCTAGTCACTGGATGGGCGACCATCAGTAA
>JAHWFO010115147.1:124066-154675 GCA_023313115.1 Rhysida immarginata
GACCATCATACAGCAGTCGTGAATCCAGATCCATCCAGGGACCCAACTCGTCGGCCTCTGGCCATACAGATCCTGGATGGACATATTGGATCCCAATTCATAAATTAAAAAAAAAAATCCAAGACGGAAACAATGATGATTGCATTTTTCCGCGCCGTGGCCTGTCGTTTTCGTCGGCTACGTTGTTACAACATCTTTAGTCGACCATTTCTACCAATAATAAGTCCTACATTTGGCCAACAACCACCTAGACAGAAGGCCTGCGCACAGAAACGTCATACATCACACGAAAGCGGCTATTGTTATTATTGTATTTCTACCAATAATAACCTCTAAATTTGGCGGTTTTTATCATGACGTAACAATGTTATGCGCAGGCCTTCTGTCTATACCCTGTCTCATGTAGAAATAGCTCGAATAATTTTCTATATAAAAAGTTCAAAATTCTTTCTGCAATCATATTTCATATTTTTCTTCTCCATATAATAAAAAAATTGGCGGATAGAGAAGCCATTTGATGAAATTTAAAAAAAAAACAAAAAAAACTAATTAAAATGAAGTTGATCTATAGTCGAGATTATTTGATTGTAAATTGAAAATGGCTCGTCTTGTTCCTCTGCTAAGGTCAAAAACTCTCACCGGTGAGAAGAGTTAGCGTTTGGTCGGTCAGAAATCCCAGTGAGAAAACTGTGACGTCATTTTAACGCGGTCAGAAACGCCAGTTAGTGCTGCTATGCCTAACCGGTTAGTCTAACTGTCCTCACCGAGAAGAAGACGGTTAGCCCAGTGAGAAATTACGTCATCATTCTCTCACCGGTGAGGGTTTTTGACCGCAGCCTTTGTGAAGAACTAACGTGAAAGAGATGTGTCAGAAATCGAAGATGACAGAGTTTACACGAAAAGGATTAAAATATTTTAAACATTAACTTTAAAAAACGATATCGGACAGATACCATTCGACTAATCTACTTCGAGAAGCCACGTGATTATAGGACAGTCTAGCCTAGTACAAGTCTAACGGCGGAAGGATACGATGTTGTGCATTATGCCCGGTAAACGACGTCATTCCGTGACGTCACTCTCAACTGAAGCTGAGACAGGGTATAGGTGGTGTTGGCCTGGCTTGCCATTGCGGAAGCGGAGCTGACAACAATTGTTCACTCTGCTTTGTTTACATGCCTCGGGTAAACAAAGCAGACTTTTAGATTTCAGTTCAGATCGTGTTCCAAGCAAGGAAACATTTTCTCAAATGATTCTAATACTTATATTTTTAATTGTGTATTCCGCGAAATTTTCTAAGTTAATTAGCATGTATCTATTTGTACATTAACAATGGCGTATATTTCCAAGGTAAATGAAATGATGCTCAAATGTAGAACATACTACACAGCATTTTTGTTTTGTGAGTGAGATTCATGTAAGCCTAATCTAGCGGTCATATCGTCAATTCCTTTGTGGCTATACCAATTCTTTTTTGTTTATAAATCGACAGAATTGGATATACCGTTGCATGAGTTTCTTTTGCCTTCAAACTTTCAACGTATACGAAGTTTCTTTTGCCTTCAAAACAAATTTCACAGGAAATATCATAAACATTAACCATTTTGCACGCGTACAAGATGATGAAGGATGCCTGTGGCCGCTCCACGGGAAATATTCAAATGTGGATAATACAGAACGATCCAAGAAGATATAATTTACCAACTGTCAATGAGATAGCGGCAGCGTTTGAAGCTGATGATGGAGAACCAACCACCATTTAAGCGAGATTTATGCGTCTATCCAAATGCGGGGAACAACTGACAGCATCATGGCGATTTTGAGTCCGAACTGTGATCCTATGACTTACCCGTTGCTGTTTCTTCATGGGGAATAAGTCTGGAAGATGAAATTCAGGAGCACTGAAGCGACGAAAGTGACTTTCGGAAAGTCGGCATGTTAACCTTCTACTCCTACAAACTGTACGAAAGACCAGGACTGTTTAATCCGGTTTGCACGCGGGGAAACTTACTCAGCAGTATATGTGGACGCGTTTTAAAAATTGAAGGAGACCGGCTACAATGGGTGAAAGAAGACTTTGAGAGTGGAGCCTTGCCACTTGGCTTAATGGATTTCGTTCACAATCAGGCTGATAACTTTAATATGGAAGCAGGAAAGGCCTTTGTTCTACCTAAGCCATTTACCGGGAGTAAACGCGCATTGCAGCAAAACTACCAGGATGCAATGGCCATGGTGCCCAAGTTAGGGAAACCAGATCTTTTCATCACATTTACATGCAATCCAAATTGACTCAAATAACAGAACAGCTGGCTTCATACAAAACTTCGATGCATAGACCCGACATCGTCGCGACAGTCTTTGGTTGAAATTGAGGGCATTTGTCGACAACCTGACTAAAAACTCGGTGCTGGGAAGGTGACGGCATGGATGAACGCCATTGAGTTCCAGAATAGAGGTAATGAATTAGTTAAGAAAAACCAATATAAAATGGAATGATTCTCAAAGGCAATTATTTGAATTTATCCATTTCTTCCAAGAATACCTATAATCCTAAAAACATAAATTTCACAGGCTGTAAGCCTGCCTGCCTTGCCTCTAGTTATTATGTAAGGTGCAAACAAATAATAATGGCGAAAAACACCAAAAAATGGGGGGGGGGTGAATGGAAAAATAATGGGAAAAAAATGATACACTACCGCTGGTAATTTGTATGCCTTTCTTCTCATTTGGCTTATCTGGGACTACAATAATAAACGTAAAATATTTTATTTTTTTTCTCCGAAAGATTGAGTCAAATTCTTTTACACAGAAGCTATATTAATGTTGTAGATCAGCGGAGGGCAAACTTTTTTATTAAAGTTTTTTAACCTTGTCTAAGATTTTTAATATAAAATGCACTGTTTTCATAAAAATAATTTCAAATTATCCTATTTCTGGTCTCTCTTGCACATATTTCTAAATCTTGCGGGCCCATGAAATCCGGTAGCGAGCCGAAAAAAAACCGGAAGCGGCCCGCGGGTCGTTGTTTGCCCATCACTGTTGTAGACTGATCTCCTAAAATTTCACCAAATCCGTGATTATATATCCGTGCGGTCCCCTTGTAAGACCTCTCAATGCGGAGAAGTAGCGGCTCAACACCTAAAGGCTCCCTTATTGTGCTGCTGTGCACTCTATCTAGTAGGGAACACCTGCCTCACTTCAGGAATCTCATTTTGGCTGCTTGTACCCACGATCGTACTCTTTCGGTTATTACTCATGGGGATAAAAGCAAATCTGAAAAGAGAGCTTGGCTTTGTTTCCCAGCTCACGTTTCGTTATCACGGATCTCCACAGTTCACGTCTGGCACACCCTGCTGCACCGATACGTGCATCCAAATTTAATCTTAATTATTAAAATATAGGGGATACAGTTTAAGTATCATGCAGAAAATCGTTAAATACTTTTTTCAATTTTTTTACGTTCTCAATTTTTTACTTTCCCCAATTTTCATGTATTCATTTCTTAATTTTTAGTTTTTTATTTTATACACATTTATTTAACTTCATTTGTTTGTGTATTTGTGCAAATTTTATAATGAATATTTCGCTCACTTCCTGACTACCTACAGCTTGTAACTTTCGCCAACGTCGTCTTCTCAATGACAATGCATGTCTCAAGCATTAGTTTCAATAGCCATACATTTATTCCTAAGTTCAACATGTATAAAGTGTAATCATGACGTAATGACTACCTGTATTGTTGTTAATTGTTATCGCTGTTAATTGTTGTGTGTAATTGCTGTTAATTTGAGTATCAATGCTACCTGTAAAATTGTTGATTTTGTGGATGGGATTGTAATGATTAGCCAGCTTAATCAAACATCCATAATCACCTAAAGAGAGGGGCTGCACACAAAAAGATCATACATTGTTACATCATCATACCTAGTCACGAGGCTAACAAGAAATACAGGCTCCGGCATTGAAAAGTCACCTGACCAAGATAGGTCTATTAACAATCCAACCTTCATTTTTTCCAACAAAGGAAAATACACTGATTGTTGAAATACAAGATGGAAACAATGAAAGTTACATTATTAATAGATCTATCTTGGTCAAGTGACTTTTCAGTGCCTGAGCCTGTCTTTCTCGTTAGCCTCGACCTAGTCATAATTTAGGGCTTATTATTGGTAGAAATGCGATTAAAGTTTACTACTTTGACGTTTTAACTATGTGTGACGTTTCTGCGCTCAGGCCTTGTCTTTAGGTGGTGTTGGAAATGCACTGTAAACGCTTTCCCGAAATATATACGTAGCCGACTAAAAAGACAAACCCCGGAACGGAAAAGTCAACTGGCCATAGTAGACTGTCCAACCTTCACTATTTTCAGCAAACAAAATAATGCTGATTGTTAAAATCCAAGATGGAAACAATGAAGGCCTATCATGAGCAGATGACTTTTCTGGCATTAAATCCATATTGATCGAAAGACCATTGTATTTGATGACCTTCACGAATGTTATGATCTGTCCAAATACACGCGCGTTCGGGAAGTGTCAACAGCTTTATCATATCTGGAATGAACCAGGATCGAGATTGTTCTTATAAATTGAGGCGTTTGCTTTCTGCTTGTCAGGTGCGTTTTGAAACGATGGCATAATACCAACATACTTTTCCGTGCACGTTCTTGCGGCATATATGATATATCCTCCAAATTTATATTCCCACTTAGCTACTTGATTCGGGTAGCATCGTTTGGAACAGATCTAACAGAAGTGATCGTTGAATGTGTTGATGTGTTTTCTTGAATTTTCTACGTTAGCATTTTTAGCTCCTCTCATTTGGTTGATTTGTCTGGGGTGGGCTTGACGGTATGACTTCTGTGAAAATTATGCAATCAGTATTTCGCTCACTCCCTGACTATTTACAGCTCTGCAACTTTCGCCATTGTCGTCTTCTCGGTGATAACGCATGTTCAACTGTTAATCATTTACTCGTAAATAATATGAAAACAGTTTTCTGTATTTCGGGAAACCGATAACAATGCATTACATTGGCTAATTATGAACAATCTGTTTGGCTTGGTTTGGTTGGTATTAACGTCCCTTTCAACTACTATGGTCATATCAAGACGGAGTTATAGGAGCCGCAAATTTTGCCTCGCGAGGGTTCTTTTACAAGCAGCCGGCAAAAAACTACACGGAACCAACGGTTTTATTTCCCTTTCGAAGGATGTGTGTGATCTCAGGATTTTCCCCTGAAAAATCCTCGTCGTCCTCGGCTGAGATCGAACCCGCGTCCTCGGACATCAGAGGCGATCACGCAACCACTGAGCCATCGAGGCCGATTGTCTCTACAAGGACGTCATAATCAACAACTTTGCTCGCATTGATGATTAAATTAACAAAAACTAAACAATTTTTACACATTTTTACTTGTGTGTTGCGCGCAAATTTTCTAACCAAGATTTTGTTTACTTCCCGTTGGTCAAACGACTCCAAATCTGGTACAATAGATCATTTCCGGTGACAATACAATCCAATAAAAATATTTCAAATTCTGAATTCTTAAAAAGGATTAAAACTGATTTTCATTGAATTTACTTTCCAGATAGAGAGTGAGACACCTCTTCAGGTTTTCTTCATTTAATTTAAATCCTTGGGCAAGGGATAGGCCAGTTCTTCAGATTTCCAACTTTTATTTTTGGTTTTGTAGTTATCTTATAAAAGCATGTTATATCTTTTAATAAAGACTAAAAAAAGAATAAAATAAAATGCATATTAAAAAGATTTTAAGCACACATTTTTACCTTAGAAAGTGCACAAAAAAGTAAAAAAAATAATTAAAAAAAGGTAAAAGTGTTCCATATTTAAAAACATGTTCATTATAACACGAAACGTCTATCTATATTTACTTTTTTCAATTTTTCTGATATAAATTTTATCAACGTAATAGCTTTAAAACTTGCATCAAAGAAAAACAGTTACACAAGTTCACTAATAAGAATAAAAGAAAGAAAGAAAAGACCGTTGACAAACTTTAAAATAAGAATTTATGAAGTGGGGAAAGTGGTCCAAGGCTCAAAGTAGAAGGGGGAGGCAGGAGGTGAAACAGGGCCGTGAGAATTTCGGGACAAATTGCTTCTGACCTCACTAGCTTCAGGTTAAGGCTAAGACCTTGGCAGACAGTGAAACCGCAAAATGGCTGAAACGCCCTCACTCTTTAGCTGTAATATCTTTTGCTAATTCGGCAAAGAAATAGTTAGTCTTTTAGTTATCATCATAGTTGATGCAATTTTCTGCCTTAAATAAAAAGATTATCCATCATAGTTGATAAATAACTTTCGAAGTAATTTTAGCGTTGAGCATACTAATGAATTATACTAGTATAGTGAACTTCACTGCCAAGAAGCTGATCGTAAAGTCACCTGTGATTTCAGTTTAATGGGACTAGAACGATGATTTTTACTCTTTTGAAATTACTTGAAGACCATTATTAAAACTCTTGTCCCTTGTAGATAATAAGCACTTTATCAAACAAAGAATTACTAATATGTTCTGCTGCACAACTTGAAAATGTTAAGTGATAAACAACAGGCTTCAACACGATTGAACTCAAATGATTTATTCATCGCAGGAAAATATTAAGTTGACATTTTTTGCCCGAATAATTCGCTTTATATAAATTAAATACATATATAATTCAGAAAGAATATATTTTCTCTGAATGATACTTTAGTTACTTGTGCGAGATTCAAAATATTATTAAAAATCAAAAACATTAAATCAACTACATTAAAAGACATTTTATAAAAACTTGAAATTTCTAGAGGAAGTTAATTTTTTTTTATTAAATATATATTTCAAAAATAATTGAAAGGAATATGGACTTAATAATACAGCATGTTGCAGGTATATATATAATGACAGTAAATATATTTTAATGATGGAATATGACAATTGTTTCAACTGTTGCCATAATCTTAATATCTGCAACGCTAAACTAGGGGGAAAAATTGAACAAAATTTTCTATTGTATTAATTTTCTATTTTCTACTTTAAGAGAATATTTAGGATTTTTCTATTTTCTCTTTATTACAATTTCATTTTCTATTCCCCCCTCCCCCCCCCCCTTCTCATATGAAAGCTGAAATACACACTGACAGGGATTTTCTGAGAATGAAGAGGTTCTAATATACAGTGCGTCCAAGAAGTCTGTAGAATGAGATTTTAATGAAATATCTGAATATTTGTAAATAATATTTGTTATTTTAGAAACGAAGAAAACGTAGCTGAAGCACATAAGATATAATGTTTTGAAAGCATTCTTTCAATTATTCAATGAATAAATTAAATTTCTTCAAAAATGAGCTGTCCCAAAAGTCTGGATAAAAACCTGTCACCCACCAACAATAATGTAATTACCGATTTATGTTTATAAAATAAGGTGATTCATTTTCTCTGTCATTCAATAAGCACATAAACGTAACATTATATCTACTCATCTCTCCTTATTAAAACAATGGGTGATAACAAAGAATTCACTGCTGAACAGGTGATAAAAATTTGGAAAATGAAATACGAAGGGGCAGCTGTGAAGGATATTGCTGTATGCATTGGTAAATCAGTGTCTGGTGTTTACAAAATTTTGAAAAAAGGTAAACAGTGGAAAGCAAAACCTCGCTCAGGACGTCAAAAAGTGACCAGTGTACGAGGTGATCGAAGAATTGTTCGACTTGCAACAGAATCTTCTCTCTCAGTACGAGAAATTGCACGTGAATTTAAAGGAGAATGTTCGAAGAGTACCGTATATAATCGCTTGAAACAGGAGCCACATGTTATCTATAAAAAATGTGTAAACAACCGCCTCTGACTGCTGCACACCAACTCGCCAGACGAGAGTGGGCACGCGACCACATGTCCTGGACATCGGAATGGGGAACTCTCCTCTTCAGCGATGAGAAGAAGTGGAATTTAGATGGGCCAGACGGTTGGGCATGCTACTGGAATGACCTGCGTAAAGAATCCAAGACCTTTTTTACTCGGCAACAGGGCGGTGGCTCTATCATGGTTTGGGGGGCATTTGGATACAAGGGAAAGTCCGAGCTGGCAATTGTTACTGGACGACAAAACTCCATAGGCTATCAGCATACCTTAGAACATTACCTTCTACCCATCGGGCAACAAATTGGAGGACCCTGTTGGATTTTCCAACAAGATAACGCTACCATCCATACTTCCAGATCAACGAAAGCATGGCTAACAGCTAAGAACGTACACGCCCTGGATTGGCCAACTAGAAGCCCTGATCTCAATCCCATTGAGAACCTCTGGGGGATTATGCCTAGGCAGGTGTATGCTAACGCGAAGCAGTATTCAACTACGGAAAGCCTGAAGAAAGCAGTGTTTGAAAGCTGGAACAATATTCCTTTACATGCATTGCAAAACTTGATAACTTCGATGTGTACAAGAGTTCATGATGTTATTGCAAACAAAGGAAAACACATTAACAAGCAACTCGTGTTTGTTTGCAGAAATTTTTTGATAATTTTTTTATTTTGTAACTGTTGCCCAGAATTTTTGGACAGCTGATTTTTGATAAAATTTATTTATTTATTGAATAATTGAAAGAATGCTTTCAAAACATTATATCGTATGTGCTTCAGCTATGTTTTCTTCATTTCTAAAATAACAAATATTATTTACTAGAGACATTTCATTAAAATCTCATTCTACAGACTTCTTGAACGCACTGTATTAACATAATAACGTTGCGTATTTTATAACAACACAGTGCGTTCAAGAAGTTATAAAACATTGACCTACACTTTGCACTTAACCAAAACAAGGAATTACCGTTGAAATATAAAGAAATAAACTATTCATAATAATTGTAGCAGCTAGAAATTTCGTTCTGGGTTGCAAAGATGGGTTGATGAAATAAAAAGAAAAGCAAAATTAACAAGTAAGCCAACCGAAATGCCCAGGACCGATAAATTTTAAGAAATTTATGCATTAAAAAGGAAAGCAGTTGTTTTCAAAAGAACTTTTCATTGTTAGGGTTAAACGAGGTTGCTAAGGAAGCCTCTGGTTGCTAAGGCAAGACGTAATTCTAAGGAAACCGCATAGTTCAAAGTGAATACAAGTATCAGAAAGGTTAAATGGAGAGAGTAGTATTTCTCTATATATTCGAACATAAAAAAATCCTTTAATACACTGAACGACCAACTTATTAGAGATACCCCGCTAATAGCGTGTTGCGCCTCCTTTAGCGGCGAGAACTAGTGCTGGCATGGATTCAACAAGGTGTTGAAACCATTGCGGAGGAATAGTAGTCCAGGCTGACATCACAGCATCCCGTAATTGGTGCAGGTTGGACGATAGTGTGGGAAGGCGGCGGATAGTTCTCTCCACTGCATCCCATAAATGCTTGATCGGTACAGAGCTGGCCACTGAAGCAGGTGGAAGTCCGCGTCATGTTCCTCGAACCAGCCCAGACCATTCGAGCACGGTGAAAGGGAGCATTGTCCTGCTGAAACTGTCCGTCACCACCAGGGAACACAGTCATCATGAACGGGTGCACCTGATCGGCAACAATGTTGAGGTGTGTCGCATTGAGGAATGTTTCTATGGATATCAGAGGACCCAGTGTGTCCCAAGAGAAGATATCCCAGACCAGCACTCCTCCTCCACCCGCCTGTACGGTTGTCTGCTGACAGGATGGGTCCATGATCTCGTGCTGTCTGTTCCAGATGCGCAGTCTGCCGTCCGCATGATGAAGTAGGAACCGCGATTTGTCGGACCAGGCGACCTTCTTCTACTCATTCAGTGTCCAATGGCGATGTCTGTGTGCCATAGCAGGCGCGCTTTCCTATTTTGCGGTGACAGAGACAGTACCCGTACTGGCCGCCTGTTGTTAAACCCAGCTCGGTTCAATGTGCGCCGCACCGTGTGCTCCGAAATGGGTTGGGATGCTCTCTGATTGAACTGCGCTGCAATTTGTTGGGCTGTTCCCGTCCTGTTGCTGTGGATGATTCGTGCCATTCGCCGTTGGCCTCATTCATCCACGGCCCTATTTCTTCCGCAGTTGCGTTTGTTGGAGGTTGTTTTTTGGCATAACTGCCATTCACGGAATACCTTTGACACTGTTGCACGAGAAAAGCCGAGGAGGTTTGCGGTTTGCGAAATGCACAACTGCGCCTGTCGAGATCCAACGATCATGCCTGGTTCAAAGTCGGTCAAATCCTTGGATTTACCCATATTCAGTCCATTTGTGCTGCTGACTATAACTTGTGATTCAATGCATCTTTTTTAAACACCGCTTCGGCCTCCTCCATTGTGTGGGTGTCACTGGGAGGCCGATCCATTTTCTGTAAGAGGTGTCTGTAATAAATTGGTCGTTAAGTGTATTACATTGCATATCTTCGCATTGAAAGTTTCCAGTGAACCATAAATATACCCTAAACCACGTACTTTAGAAACAATTTCGACATTCATTAATTATACATTATATTCATTCTTGAGACGTCATTACAAGTTGTTTGTTATGTTATATAACATATCTTAGCATTGAAAATTGCCAATGGACCATAATGGTACCACTAAAACACGTACCATTGAACCACGTTTGATTATCATTAATTTTACGTAATACTCATTCATGAACGTCATTTCAAGTTGTTTGATATGTTACATGCCTTATATTAGCATTGAAAGTTTACAATGGACCATAATGGTACCACTAAACCACGTACCATTGAATCAATTTCGATTATTATTAATTTTACGTTATATTCATTCTTGGCATGTCATTACAAGTTGTTTGATATCTTACATGCTATATCTTAACATTGAAAGTTTCCAATTGTACCATACTGGTACCATTACAACACTTACCATTGAAGCAATTTTCCTGATTGACCACGAAGGAAGACCATCACGTGTTTTCATTTAATTCACAAGCCTTCTCTCTGCTTTAGCTATCAAATGGCAAAGAGAGAAATGCCTTTATACATTGAATTGTGTAATAAAAACGTGGTCGCCCCTGTTATTTGTGACCTTTTGAACCGGAAGTAGTTCACCGATTTTTTCCACCAACGAACTCAGGCTGTCTTTTACTTAAGTTGTCGAATGGCGAAAACGGAAGTTGAAAATTCGGAAGCGTTCGGACGCACGGCGCACATTTTGAAAACGTAAGTACCTATCAGTCCCAATAACACCTTAATTACTGAAATCATAGATGCTTAGAGGGTTAGTAAAATAACGACTAAAAATAGCAAATTTAACAATTGGATCGTTGTTACTAATTTGGGTCATATAATAGACAACTGTTGTAGAGAAGCTAAAGCAAATTTGGCGTATCCTAGTAACCATTAAAAAATGTGCCTTAGAAAACAAAATTCCAAAATGGATATTAAACCTGACCTCATACAAACTAATCAACAAAAGTATATTGATTTGGAAAGGTCACGTATAAATTATATAGATTGAAAAAAATTTTGTTTTGAAATAGATAAGTGGACCTTTGCTTTTTATTACTTTTGGTATAATCGGAATTTATCCTGCGAAAAAATGTTTTTACGATTTTTCAAATTTTGTATATTCATTTTTAAATACGAGGGGAGATCAAAAAGTAAGTTGCACTTCCACGGTATGGCCATTTATTACACCACCTATACAAAAGCAACACGGCTATAGCAGCATACAATGTAGGTTCACTTTTCCACATAGTCCCCAAGAGACCCTAAACATTTATCCGAACGATCAACCAACTTTTCGATTCCGAATGCATAGAAATCTCCTCCAGCGTTTTGTAACCACACAGTGACAGCCGCTTTCACCTCCTCATCGTTTTGAAATCGTTGTCCACCGAGTTCCGTTTTGAGCTTACCGAAAAGATGAAAGTCGCATGGCGCTAAGTCGGGACTGTATGGAGAATGTTGCCAAACCTCCCACTTGAATCGCTGCAGCAGTTCGCACGTTTGGCGGGCCTTGTGAGGTGTTGCGTTATCGTGCAACAAAATCACACCGGCGCTCAATTTCCATATACAGCAGTGATTTCACGATGAATGTCCGTGCAATTCACCCGTTTGGCCCATAGAAATCGGATTGCTGCTCGCACCTCAAGTTTGGAGTGGACATCCAGTTGACGCGCCATTGCTTTTAGCCCGCTAGTCACACAAAACACGACGGGAAACCACAGCAACCGTCCTATCCGACGTCTGCGCAGTTAATGTCCCTTTCTCCGCTTTGCCCAAGATTGCGATTTCGACACACAGCGCGCTCCTGCGGCGAGTTAGTGCAACTTACTTTTTGATCTCCCCTCGTATATTTGTAAACTCGACTTTCCAATATAAGCCAACAATGGCTTCTGGAAATGCCAGAAATTCTTTGTAATTTTCAGAAATTATGATAATAAATTAAATTTTTATTATTAAAAAAAATTGCTTCAGACGAAAAAATGTGAGGAAGAATTAACACACCTTAAAGGTTCTGAATTGGGCGGGAGAAAATAATTAAAACATTTTTGTGAATAGAAATAAATTTTTTAAATAAGTAACAATCCAGATACCAAATAGCACCAAAATAAAAGAATTTAGGAAAAATCTAACGTATCCTACAATGTAATAAACAATTTTGAGATCATGGAAAAAGCTATTTAGTCGTTTAATAGGTTCTACTTTTCTGCTAATATCAGTAGTCAGTTATTTAATGTACATGTTAAAAGAATTGTTATTTGATGATATTGTTTATTAACGTATCATCACTGCCTTGGTTGTAAGTAATTTCTAAGGTTTTATGCGACAAACAAAAAATAAAAATTTTGTTTAAATTTAACTGTAAGCCATTGTCTCTTAATCACCTATGTAAGATAATTTTAATTTTATAATTTTATATTATAATTTTAAAGTCAAATACTCTGAGATATCATTTTTGTATGTTTTATGGATTGCGCAAAGATTCTTCATTATGTATGCCAAAGAAACCCTGTAAAAGTCATTTCTAAAAATGTCATTAGTTTTAAAAATGTGGATGTGACTATTTTATATTTTAAGGCATTGTGATAGGCAAGCACCTTAAAGCTTTAATTCCTCAACTTCTATTCAATCTGATAAAGAAGATGACAAAAATTGGAACCTTGCTGACGATTTATGTCGTATATGTTTTATCTCTGTTCTTTAAATCATCATCTAGAATTTCAAAAACTTAAGACGAAAAATAAATACAAAGATGATTGAAATCAAACTCTACTTAAATTCACTATTTCGTATTTTTTTCGTCGTTATTGGCTGTAAAAAGTATGATGGATGACGCAGATAAAAATTTTAGAAGCGTCTAAAAAAAACAGACACAACGATAGTGGGGCTGTAAATTTGTCTTGGCGTTTTGTCCCTGTGGTGGCAAACCCGACGGCAGCTGTCCCCGGGTGTCGTCGTCCAGTGTCGCAGCTGACGCGCTCTCCATCAACCACTGGCTGAAGGCCAAATCCGATAGGACCTCCACGAGCAATTAGAAGGCACGAGAGAGAGAAAGAGAGAGAGAGAGAGAGAGAGATTTCATCCCTTCTTCCTCCTCCCCTTTCTATCGCCTATTAATCTCCGGGCTGCAAATGGAGACTTCCATTTAATAAGCTGCCTGCTTTGCAACTACACCGATGCTCCCCTTTCCGAGTGAAACGGCTTTAAATGTTTTCAACTGCCTAATGCAGCAAAACGTTGCGCAAACCAACGACCACTTTTGTCTTCCCCTTCCTTATTATTGTTTTAATGTCTTCTCAAGCAAGTGAAATAACACACATGCCTTACTGTTCTTATTTTGCTCACTCTGATAAAAGAAGATGATGATTCTAAGACATTCTTGTAATAGTCTGGATAATATAATGGCTGACCTTATATAATCACCGAATCAATAAAGACCACATAATAGCGTGTTTCGCATTAAACGTGTGGATTTTCTTTCAAAAGTATTTAGAACTTCAACACCTCTGCGCATTTTGAAATCTCAGGATCATAATACCGTTTAACTATTATTGGACATTTTGTGACTTTTTTCTTAAATCATGGTATTTATTGATGAATATGACCCCTAAAATCAGGTGCAATCCTAAATCTAAAATTCCTTTATTATGAACGCAGTGCCCTAGACATTTTAAAATTTATTCTTATATACCAGGGATCTAGCTAGAAATTACTGAGTGCTAGTTAATTTTTCAGAGAAAAATGACATTTTTATACAGGGTGTTCATAAAATGAGGGATAATAAGTACCTAGCATGATTCTTCACATCAAAGTAAATAAAAAATCCCGAAAACCCAATTTTTAAGGCGAAGTTATCTAAAAGCTGGCGGAAAACGTCATTTAATCTCAACAATTGCCACTGTTTTCTCGTGGCATAGCGCAGTTCATTATGTGAAGTTCATAAATGACGTAAGAGCACCATTCTAAATTTTGAGTTTTAGACATTTTGCATGAGGAACTTTTTATTTACTTTGATGTGAAGAATCATGCTAGGTACTTATTATCCCTCATTTTATGAACACCCTGTATTTCAAGAGTGGTGGTCAGCTACCGTTGTAACGTTTGGAATACCAGTGGTCTATTTTAAATTTTACTGATATTTCTAACCTAACCATATATTGTATTTTTAACTTATAATTTGAATGGTGGTCACAGGAATGGTAATTTATAGCACTGATCGCAATGCAATAGTACTCGTCGCGGGCGACCATTGTCGACCACTATAGCTAGACCCCTGCTTGCATTGTATTTGTAAATACGGAAGGTTGAGATATAGGGTTGCCAACTTAAAGGATTTTACACCAAAATCAAGCAAAAATCCACTAACATCCGCTAAAAATTACACCACAACAGTAAAATTTAGCGGATTTTTAGCTCGATTTTAACGGGAAAAAAGTTTTTGAGTTGGCAACACTGCTAAGGTAGTTAACAATGAACGATTTTGACCTTGCACAATTTCTCGTAACTATATTATGCGTGACGATTGCACGTATACTTCTGAGCGGCTATCTAACAAGGTTAAGCTTAAAATTGTGGCAAAACTGAATATGTTTTCGGAAAGGTACAGTTCATTCCAAAAGCGTTTTCACTTGCTTGGCAGGAGTCGAGCTAAGCGAAGTTGATCGGTTATAAAGTCTAGTAGTTTGAACGAACATCGTAGAAGATTAAAATGGACTTGGCCGTCCATAGTGGAAATACGGATGAGGTTTATGACTGGTGTGGGCGAATTACAGTGCTTTTAACTGAAAAGATTAATCGCTGCTTTTTATTTTAGTAAGATCGACTTTGCAGATGAAATATTTAACGCACTTATTAAAAACAAATATTTAAGAATATCTCAAGAACGTTCGATGAGGGTTTCTCCTACGTAAAACATTAGATTATTTAAATATTGATGAAAATAAGAAAGAAAACTCCACAGGCTGAATTCGAACCGGAAACCTTCGATGAGCTGAAGTTTCCCGGTTCGAATCCAAGCTGTGGAGTTTTCTTTCTTATTTTCGTCAATAAATATTTAGTTTAATTATTTATTTTTTTCTCTATTTCGAACATTGATATTTTTACTTATTACTTTTTAAATTCTGTAATATTTGATACCGAAATTGTTCATGCCGCCATATATTACGCGTATATTTTATAAGAAAAAGAAACCCGTTACGATGTTCCGTATAGTAAACATCATATTGTATACTGCATAAATATATGCTTTCTTCATACAGGATGAATTTTTTAAAAGTGGCCCGGTGCGAAATACTGCGCAGTAAGTTTTCAAATTCATGTGGTATTGCGCAGTTGAGAGAGGGAAATTTGTGTGCATGGTAGTCTTTTGTGCGAAGTGGCGAAAATGGTATCTCTATGGTAGAGCACTATGCACGGCATGGTTCATGGAAACAGTGTGCAGATGAGTTCAAAATTAAGTTTCTAGTTGGTGCTGTGCCTGAAAAACCTCCTGCTAAGACTGCAATGCAAAACTTAATTGCGAAATGGCATGCAACGGGATTAGTACTTAATTCAAAAAAGTGCGCAGAAGGACGGTCCGTACGACAGCAACCATTGCTGCTGCTGAAGAACACAAGCTACAGCCCCAAAACGTCATCACGGCGGCTGTCTCAGCAACTGGTTTTGTCTTAGTCAAGTGCAATGAAGATCATGAAACAGGATTTACACTTACACCCCTTCAAAATGACCACTGTGCATCAGTTGCATGATGTGGACAAACCGGCCAGGGTTCAGTTTTGTGAATGGTTCCTGAGAATAAATCGGAACTAACAAATAATTTATTACGAAAATAATGGGACTTGAGCAACATGGCATATGATTTAATACTTAGCTGACGCGATCGAATAACCTTCATCGACAGAGCCAAATTATATACAAAGACAATAAAGTTATAAAGAAGGAAGGAAGCAAGCAGTTTACAGAAATCTAATTAACCAATCAGAAGCAGTCCCTCCGAAATGGATTCTCGCTCCTGATTGGTCGAAAGACAATGTAAAAAATATAAATAACATGATGGTACAAAGGAAGTCTTACAAAATACAAATTGAAAGATAATTACAAATGGCAAGAAAATAATAATTCATAAATATGAAATAAATAAAATAGAATAAAGTAGAAAACTTAAAAGTAGTTTTAAGGTAAGGAAGCCTATCATCCAATCAGGGAAGTTTATCAAAAGGATCCGCTTTCTCGAACGTGGGTTAAATATAATTCTGTAAAACGTCTAAAGTTTGGTCGATATCAAAATTAACTTGTTTTTTTAAAAGGCAATTGGTATTCAATCTTTTCTGTTTATAGATGGACACAGATTCTAATAGGGCAAGTTTCTGTAGTCATTATTGAATTTAAGTACTGACATAATTTCATCTATAGTTCCGAAACTGTTTATGTTGATACAGATGTTGCGCGAAACTGGACTTTGTTGTAAATTTTAGGTTATCAAGGAGACAAAGAAATGGAATGCAGCCTTTGTAAACGGAAGCTTAATAAATTTTATTTTAATCATTTACTGATTATTCCTATACAACAAAGAATCGTCTTGTGCAATTGATCACGCACTGTCATTGTTACAAACTCCGCAGCATTACAATAATCAATGAGGTGGTTGCAATTTGTGAGGGTTAATTATAATATTTCAACACTCCCTCTTAATTAAAACGAACAAAATGAACGGAACCAAAAAACCCCCACTAAATTAGAAAAAAAGAAAGGCTTACACATAATAATAATTCCTTTTCTAATTATTCTTCACTACATTGATTCCGTCCATTAACATCATCAAACGATTCTTTTCCAATGGTTTGGTCAGGATGTCGGCCAACTGGAATTGAGTCGTTACATATTCCAAGTCAAACTCGTCTCGTTCAAAGACTCTCGTAATGCATGGTACTTAACATCGATATAAGCTTACTTTGAACGCCTCGAAATTGTTCGATTGCGGCTGATCTGCGCAATGGCTGATTGGTTGACCATGAGTAGTGTGGGCTTGACATCCTGGCCCACTAGTTCCATCAATTGTTGTTGAATCGCCATGCCAACATCCATTGCCTCAAACGCAGCAATGTGTTCAGCATCTGTCGTCGATGTCGCTACCAATGTTTGCTTTCGGCTCCTCCAGGCTACTGGACCACCCACAACAGAGATCAGCATACCTGATGTCGATTTACGGTCATTCACATCTCCCGCAAAGTCCGCATCTGTGTAGATCGTCATTTGCAGTGGTTTATCAGCCTTGAATATTATTCCACGATCATTAGTCCCTGCAAGATATCGCAACACTCTTTTAGCAGCTGTGTGATGTCGATCATCGGCGCAATCTAGGAATCGTGACAAGAATGAGACTGCAAACGATATATCTGGTCTTGTACCCAGCGCAATGTACATAAGACTTCCAATTATCTGTCTATACAGCGTCGTATTCACAATTTTGTCACTCTTAAGTCTATGTGGACAATTTCTCCTATTCTCTTAGCTCGGATTTTTCTCGTTTTAAATAACCTCGATTTCATCTTTCCTTTAATGCAGCATATGCAACTGGATTTATCTTTCTTTGTATTGATGCCTCGTTGTTGAAGAAATTCTCGAACATATTCTCGATCTTGGTGTGCGAACTTTTGGTGCCAAATCATCAGTGGTTCCATCTCGACGGCATTCTCTTCGCATCCATCGGAATCAGTAACTTCAACGTCTATCACATACTGCTTGTTATCCATTTTTCCTTGTAGCAGTTTCTTGTTATTTCGTGTGACTAAACACCGGCCATTTCCAAACTGTATAAGGCAGGGCTGTCCAAGATTTCTGTCCGCGGGCAGCGCCCGTGCACGCGGGTCATTTTCGTCCCCCCCCCCCCCCCGGCCCCCATGGCACAATTACGTTGATCAGTTCCTTAAAGTCGAGTTGCTAATTATCAATTCGACACGGTAAAAAAAAAACAAAAAACGACGCACTTTACCTATTTATTTCCTTCGTTTTAACGTGACAATTTTCTCGATGTCAGCTAGAATTGTATTTTCTTTTTCCCGATAGGACACGATTGTACGATCGTATATTAAGCATTTAGAATCCGATCCGTGTTAAATGAAAAAAAAAAAACAGATTCTCCCACTCCGGTTTAAATACTGGTTCGGTGATTTTATGCTTTTTCGGAATGTGCGCCATGTTATGCGAGACGAAAAACAAGCAGGTATCAGTAACAAAAGAAATGCCTCATTTAACGGAATCGCCCCCTAAAGTCTGGCAGCACTGCATAGGTAAAACTATACCCACTCCCCTCCTGAGTTTTGGACTATATCCTCGGCTTTGCCCGTGAACTTTGCCCGCGAACTTTGCCCGCGAGCTTTTTATGTTGCACGCGGGCGACGTGCACGATTTGGACGGCCCTGATATAAGGCATCCTTCTGCATCGCATAACTGATATCAGACTTCGTCGCAACTTCAGCACGTACTAAGTCCGACAATGAAATTTAGCCAGGGGAATGATCAAGCTTCACTGTAGAGCGCATTTTGCGTTAGCTTCTCCTGTCTCACAGTAACAATGAACGAGCACGCATCTAAAGCTTCAGTGAGTCTATTCAGTCAGGAGGAGGAATCCAGTACAAATGCATCCAACAAAACTATTGCTGGCTAATTTTTATTGTCGGATAGAGGTAATTGGCAGTGGTTTAGTAGAGGCCTAAGCGGACATATGCTAGAGGCTTGAACACTCGCTTCCTAAAGCTTTCAGGACGAGAGGCAGTAAATACAATATTGTAGAATTTAACAAACATGTTGAACGAAATAGTAATCTTTTCACTATTTAAAAAGCATAGCCATTAAAAAACGATGTTGGCTGTCTTGACTTTAACCAAACCTCTGTCAACCATCGTTTTGAAATAATGGTAAAATAAGAAAAAAAGAAAACAGAAGTTAACAAACCTCTCAGATTAATATTCACTGTCACAATACAGTATTTAAATTTTTATTATCCATAAATATTTATGCACATTTAACAAAAATTACTTGTTGAATACGTAATTAGTTTCATAAATGGAAAATAAAACAAAATAAAAAAAAAAACTATGGTTAAATAACTAAGGTTATTCTATTGTATAATGTTGTTAAAGAATTTTATTTTACAGGAAACGACTGTATCTCATTTGCGTTTTGTTATTAATGATGACAAATTCCACTGAACAGTTTTCTCATGACATTAATCATAAAAAATAAATATATAGTCAAATTACGGTAGAACTTTGATTACTCCAAAGTTAATTTCTTCACTTAACTCTGCAAGTCGAAGGCAAATTCTGTTCCTTTGGGTGCAAACCTCCAAGTTAAATAGAAAACATCCAAAACTAGAGGAATTATATTTTTCCTTCAACTTCAGCTTTTAATTTTCTATTTCGTTATTAAAACAAAGTTATACACACTGTAACTTTATTTTACTCGTTCTTTCGGTAATTCATTTTACGGAAATAACATTAAATTGATTGGGCAGTGTAAGACTGTCTCGTTTAAAATTATTCTAGTTTTATTAACGAAAAAAACAACGTGTCTATCCACTAATTTATATTTTATTGGATAATGGCTGAAAATAGGCATAGTCGTAGCATTAAATGCATAAAAAAAAACGAACCCTTCCTCATATGCTTTGAGGAGAAGCCTAGCGCGAACCCCGTATTGAAGCTGCTTACCTCAACTTAATTATTAAGATCGGTCTCCCACCAACGTCGGTCCCGAACATCGAACAATGAACTCAACTGCTCCAACAGATTAGAAGCTAAGCTTCCACCGTATTGCCCACTCAACAATGAGCGAGTACTCGATAATCTAGCATACGCTGCCCTTGCTGACTGGCTAAATTTCATTGTCGGACATAGTACATAGTGTTTTCCAACTGTATCAACACTTGTCCATTGTCTACATTTGCCATCAGCATCACGGTTCCAAATCCTACTGCCGTTAAGGTCTTCCGACCCTTTTCACCTTGGCAAACTGTGATTGGATCAATTCGTTTAAAATTCGTGAACGCTGAACGATCATTCATCATATGTCTTGATCCACCGGAATCTAGAATCCATGTTTTGCTAACATCTTCGTCATCATTAGCTACTAACGCTTCGTCGACCAACATGAGTTCCATCATTAGCGTCTGAGGTTTTAAAAGTTCTGATTTGGACTTGTCATTGGACCTCTTCTCATATTTGGGAGCGTTGCAGTTCCATGATATATGACCTTTTTGTTGACATCGGTAACAAGTTATGTCCTTATTGGGATTCCTATTTCCATTGGATCTCCGATCCTTTTTTTGTCGAATGTTTTTATTCATCCTTGTGCCATCTTTATTTGTCCTCTTTGAACAATTTTGCGACTTTGAACAATTTTGCGACTAGCAAAGCTTCCGTTGCTTCATCTCGGGCAACATTCTTCTCTTTCTTCATGTCCAACTCTCGAGTATTTAGTTGTTCAATTAATTTCGCCATTGTCCGTTCCTTCGCTACCTGAGCTCTCCACATATTCTTGAACTCACGATATTCTGGACTAAGGGTATTCAGCAAAATGATCACCTACATAATTTATTAATTAATAAACAGCCGGTTTCGCCTTTTATTATTTTCTTCAGATTGTGAAAATAATAAAGAAGCTGCTTTTTTAAAATTTGAAATAAAATTTTGCAAACTCGAGTCTATCGATGATGGCATTCGCTGTAGCTTTCTCGTCGATATTTTGTCGAACATCTCTTACTACACTCTGATATGCAGCAATTTGTTCTGCCATCGGCATTGTATCATCTCTAGTAAATGTCAAAAACTTCATGAAAGCAGTGTCCAGGTACTGATCATCAGAGCCTTCGTACGTTGCGATTAGCTTATTCCATACCTCTTTCGGTGTGGCGCAGCCTTCAACCAAGTCCCGCTGGCTTTGCTCCATGGCATGCCGCAAATGGAATTTCGCACCGTTCACTCGCTTGTTGTACCTCTCCAAGTCCTTTTTAAACTTGTCTAACACTGCATCTGAAGCACCCTCTTTTGGTTCCGTCAGTGCTACGATGGTCCCAAGCACAGCCTCCCATTCATCCTGGGAGTCGAGGTAGTCTTGCATGGTTGGTTTCCATCATTTCCAATTGCCCGCACCAGACAACAGCTCAATATGGACGTCTCCGAGATTCATCATGGATGTGATTGGCATATTTCACATAACTTCGTGGCCTGGGCCCATAACCTGTTGTAAATTTTAGGTTATCAAGGAGACAGAGAAATGGAATGCAGCCTTTGTAAATGGAAGCTTATTAAATTTTATTTTAATCATTTACTGAATTTATTCTTATACTACAAAGAATCGTCTTGTGCAATTGATCAGTCTTACGCCGTTCTTCTGATAGTAAACAAAAGGCGTTCGTCTTCCAGCAGAGAGGCGACGAAAATTACGAAGAACGACGTAACAGGGAAACAACCAATGAGCGACGAGGAAAGGTGAAATGGAAGGAGAAAGGGAGAAGGAAGAGGTCTTTTGCACGATGGAATCACGGAGATAGGAGCGATGGAAGGCAGAGTGCGTTTAGACGGGAGACGATTTCGGAAAACCCAGGAATGAAGTTGCCCGATGCTCGGAACGATAGCTGTGAGGAGAGCAGTAAGAAAAACGTTAAAACGGTCGAGCGAAGTCGGCGCGGCTCACGGGAGGTCTCCGTGGGACGAAGCGAAGCTACGCACCAGCGAGAGGAATTATTAAGTAAGCTTGGCGTAAGTGTTTATCCTTCCTACATTTACTCTATTACAAGCCTACAAATAGACTATTGGACTCGGATAAATAATTCTAAGCGCGCTTTCAATAGTGAATACGAGCTGCGTAGAGCCAAGAGTATATTCCCTTATGGAATGAGTGGCTTCGTCCAGGACGGTAAAGGTCGTTGCTCTATTCACTAAAGCGATGCGGAATTTTGTATCTGCAAGCTTGGATAAATTCCGTTATCATTAATCTTTAGAACTGAATTGCTGTGATTCTATACCTGCCTAATTCAAGTTTTCTGCGATTAAAAATGGGTAAAGCTTTGAGCTCTTGCGCTCTGAGGATTGTTTGTATGGGAGTAGCTATTGTAGGTTCTCTCTCTCACAGGACTCCTGCTATTTTCCAATAGATTCACTTATTATAGTTTTGGAATTTATATTTCTATGGACATTAATTGTTGTGTTAATACACGAAACTCCATTTTCCTCAAGCCGTGAATTGCTTATTGCGGCTAAGGCTTTATACGTCGTCACATGGACAAAGAAAAGAGCGCCTTCGCCTAAATTTTTACGTTGATGGACTTTAGCTATTTCTACGGCCCTTTATAAAGCCATTGTTTTTGGATTGTTATGGTCATATCAAATATCGTTCATAATTGGTATTTTCTGTGCGGACTGTATTGCTAAGCATCAGAGTTTTAGTGGAACTAAGCTAGCTGTAATTTACTCTCATTTACAGGCAAATTAATGCTGTTTATATTTTTGTTGCATGTCCCGTATCCCAGGAGGATGTTCTTTGCTATCCCATGGATCCCTGAGACTACAGCTTGCTCTTCATCCACAACGTTTTGAGAAGATGCACACATCGTAGAATAATTATTTTTCCACTGCGTTATTTTCTTCTCCTAACCCATTTGGAGTGTGCTAAAGCAAAGTCAGCTACTGTATTGGATTTCCGAGACGCCATTTATATGAAGTTGCAATACTTACCCGTACCGGTTGATATTGTTGTATTATTTTTCATGCTTATTAATAATAAGTTATTATATTCGAATATGTTATTATATTCGAATAATAATATAATAAGTTATTATATTTGAATATGAATATTTTTGTTTAATCATTCAATTTAAGTTGAATTGTATTGACTATTTGATTTTCAATTAAAATCTCTGCTATTTAAAATTACAAATTCTTTCGTCTCAGTTCTTCTGTTCGGGTTTGATAAAAGTTTTATTCCTTGATAAGAAAATTCATCCCTTACAATCAGGCAGTGTCATTGTTACAAACTCCGCAGCATTACAACAATCAATAAGGTGGTTGCAATTTGTTAGAGTTAATTATAATATTTCAACAGACTTGTCATCACTTATCACGATAACTTATATATAGAGTGCCACTAATTTCGAATTCTGGTTTCCTCGCCTTCACTTTAGGGTTGATTATCCGTTGGCAATTTGTATTAGTTTTATAGGTAATTTTTATGTGAAAATATCTTTGAAGAATTTAGTGATCCTTTGAATCTCATGATCAA
The DNA here is from genome assembly GCA_023313115.1 of Rhysida immarginata. NCBI lineage: Eukaryota > Metazoa > Arthropoda > Chilopoda > Scolopendromorpha > Scolopendridae > Rhysida > Rhysida immarginata. The sequence continues at coordinate 147,801 of JAHWFO010115147.1, forward strand.
AGTACGTGAATGTGGCATATCTGTTGTTCTTATTGGCAGGATTGTTATCCGGGTCCTTGACGTAATTTCTTAGGTCATTAACGTAGAAACGAATTTATGTCGGCAACATGACATATGATATCCATTTCTTTTTCTTGATTACTATTGGAGATAAGATATTGTAAAGTTCTTCTAACATAGTGCTTCAGAACGGCAGTTTTTTTGTATCATAGGACTAGCAGAGGACCCGCCGTTGCCCGGGATAATTACACTTGTACAAGGTGTTGCAGATAACTACAGGGCAGTGTAACGCGAAGCCTACCCGCTCGATTGCAGGGGCCGGCTCGACATGACAGTTTTGACGTTCACCCCGCCTCCTCTACTGTGGAAACTGCTGGCTGCTGCAGGTCACTTTCATCTCCCTCCATTCTGCCAATCGACCGAGCCAGCCCCTGCAATCGAGCGGGTAGGCTTCCCATTATACTGCCTTGTAGTTATCTGCAACACCCTGTACGTAAACAGAACAATCTCAAAAAGTTAAATTATAACTCCAAATTAGTTAAATAATAACTCAATCAATGCAACATCCATTCTAAGGAACTATCCATTCTAAGAAAAATCCGAAGAACAGGAATTCTAGGCGATATATCGGGACTTTATTGGCCTACCACTCTCTAAGAGTGAAGGCCTTTGTTTTCGTTTCAGAAATTAAAAATTTTTTTTTTGCTGAAATCGACTTAAAAACTCATGATTCGTAAAGATATGTTGAAATTTTGAATAAAAAATTTTCCGTCTGTACGTATGTGACCAATTCTGTGTAGCTAACTCCTCTGGAACGGCAAATAGCTGAACCAAATAAAAAGTACACATACTTAGAGGGTTCCTTAAGTTGTGCCTTAGCGTATATTTTATGTCAATTGGGTAAGCCTTTTTCGAGATATTAATTATTTTCTAAAAATTAAAAAATGGCTGTAGCGTTTAAACCAGCGAACCAAACTCAATAAACTCGACATGTACGTACTCCTCTCATTAAGGCGAATTTTTTTTGTAAATTGCTTTTCTCGCTGTGACGAGCCGTTTTGGAGTTATTTACTATCCCCTCCCCAAGACCCCCCCCCCCGTCAATTTTTATTTATTTATGTATTTTTTTTATTTTTTAGAAATTCAGACAGTGGGGTTCTTAAACTATACATTGACAATTTTTTTATGAAAGTGGGCTAAGCCTTTTTAGAGAAATTAATTTTTTTTTGAAAAAATGAAGAAATGGCAGAAACATTCATTTCAAAGCTCCAAACACAATATAAACGGCATGAAGAGCTTCCTCTTACTGAAAAATACAATTTTCTTTTTGCGTAGAATACGTCTTACGTTTCGATACTGGGATGCCACGCTTAAATGGTGAATGTCACGAAAAGTATTGATCACGAAAACCTTAATAAAGTCAAAACTATTAACAAGATCTCCTTATGAGCTCTTGCTATTAATGATAAAGAAATGAATGATAATGCATTCGATAGTATATAAAACAAAGCATGCTTTAAACTTTGACAGACTTCATGCTGACGTCATCGACTGATACAATCGAGTCAGAAAATCTGCTCTCTGGCGGAGATTAATTTAGTCTACCTCTGGATTCCTTTGTGATAGCACAATATTTGTTTTATCTTTTTGCGCTTTATAAAATAGCTTAAAAATTAAACCTCAGTATTTAATAGTATCTAAGATATCGCCTTCGAATTGTGGAAATTTTGCAAAAATTACAGAATTTCCAAATTTATGCATAATAAACGCCAGAAAAATTATAGAAAACGTCACAGGTAAACAGATTTATAGATGGGAAACCCATGAAGACCCAGATGTCCGATGTTGAACGTCTACGGGCTCAGCAGGAACGACTGAAAGTTGACCCATGGTGCCGCCAAAGTGAACTATAGCCCGAAACGAATGCGCCAATAACTTCCACTGCTCAGTTCGACGCAAATAACATATATGATGATATAAACGTTTCAACACCGACTGATAAAATCCAACCCATGGAGGTCTATAATGAGCCATAACCGCCAACATAAGCAGCATCTTCATCAAATGCGGTTATGTATGGAGCGATATACAGGGTGAGGCATTTATCTTGAGAAAACTGAATATCTCGGAAACTAAACATTGTACGAAAAAATGTCCAAAATCAAAAGTGAATTATTTCGCGGGGGAAATTCATTAATTAAAAAATTACCCCCCCCTCCCTTGTGAGGAGTGCTGGGGGAAGGGGGTAACTTTGAAATTTTAAATAGGAGCCCCTATTATTAATGGTACATTCAGATTGTACGCAATATTTGAGAAATGTTTTATTCTCAGTGTTTTTTCAATTGATCCAACCGTTTAGGAGATAGAGGCCCTGAAAGTGTTGAACTTTTAAAGTTTTGAACCAATCTTATCGATGAAGACAAACGGATAGAGAGTGGGTCTTACAGATATTCCTATTCTACTTTTTAATGGTCTTTAAGAATCCGAAGTCAAAATTTCAAAACTTCAAAATTTTTTAGTGCGCAAGTAAACTTTTGGGGGCATCTGTCCTATGGAGAAAGAGTCTATGCGTGTGTATTGAAAAATATTGGATTTTTGAAATTCTGACTTCGGATTCTCAAAGATCATTAAAGTAGTATAGGAATGTCTGTAAAACCCACTCTTTATCTCTGTCTTCATCGACAAGAGCGGGTTCAAAACTTTAAAAGTTCAACACTTTCAGGGCCTCTATCTCCTAAATGGTTGGATCAATTGAAAAAACACCAAGAACAAAACATTTCTCGAATATTGTGTACAATCTGAATGTACCATTAAAAATAGGGGTTCCTAGTTAAGATTTCAAAGTTACTTCCTCCCCTCAGCCCTTCGCACAGGGGGGGGGGGTAATTTTTTAACTTTTTTAATGAATTTCTCAGCCCTTTTTAAATTTTTTAATGAATTTCTCCCGCGAAATAATTCACTTTTGATTTTGGACATTTTTGCGTACATTGCTTAGTTTCCGAGATATTCAGTTGTCTCAAGATAAATGCCTCACCCTGTATATGCGACAGTTTGGGACACGGCATTCATATTTCCTTCTATAGTTATAAGCAATGAATTTGGATATTCGTGTAATGTTTGTGATAGAATTAGTTTTGAGAAGGATTTCAAGCACCCACATAACAGAAGGTGATATCTTAGCTTCATCACTTTTATCAGTCCTGTGTGAAAGATTTCATGCTGTGTATTCATTGTAGAACAAATTTAAAACTATTCAAAAATATTGTATTATAAGTTATACGAGAGCAGGCGTTTTTGCAATTTTTTGAATGTAACTCTTTAACGAATGTTAACCTATACTGACAGACTGGTCTAACTATAGACGACTGATCGACGCTGATATCAATGATATTTGTATTGTTTAAGCTTTCTACAGGATGATTCAGTCAAATTCTGACCATTTCACTCGAATGACGTGCATTAGGGATAAACAATTGAAAGAATATGAGCGCCATATCGAATTTCTAAATAGTTGGAGTTTGTATTGTTGCAACAGCGCTGCATGGAAATCGTAATGTTGAAAAATGGCGCCCGCTTTATCAACAGAGCAGAAATGCAAGGTTGTCGAATGGTATTTCGAGACAAAATCACCTGTAACCGTGCAAAGAAAGTTCCGGAAGAAGTATAAGTGTCGAGACGCACAAGGCAGGCAAGCAATCATGGATTTTGTCAAGCAATTTCGTGCCACTGGAAGGCGGAAGCGAAGCTCGTGTTCGAACGGCCGAAGTTGTCGAAAATGTTCGCACAAGGTTGGTCGATTCCCCTATCAAAAAATCTGTTCGCCGCCTATCCATTGAAGAAGGGCTGTTGTATACCACGACGTGGCGAATTTTGAGAAAGGATTTCCACCTGTTCCCGTATAAGATCCATGTTTATCAGCAGTTAACAGACACTGGAAGACAGAAGCGACAACAATTTGCGATGGAGTTTGGAGCAGAAATGGAAGCTAATCAGGACATTGTGGACAACCTGTGGGTGTCAGATGAGGCCTTCTTCCATCTGTCAGGTGACGTTAATAAACACAACGTTCGTTTTTGGGGTTCCCAGCAACCTGATGAGATCCATAAGTCACCTCTTCATCTACGAAAGGTTATGGCTTGGTACGCGATTTCCAAAAGAGGCATCATTGGTCCGTTCTTTTTTGAGGGCACCGTAACGTCAAAGGCTTACCTTAACATGTTGGAAACCTTCTTCTTCCCCGACCTGCGAAGGAGGCGTATACCGCTTTGACATCAATGGTTTCAACAGGATGGGGCTAGGACTCACACCACTAATGAAGTGCTAGACTTTCTCAATCAGAAATTCGGAAATCGTGTCATCTCAAACAGGTTTCCAGATCGGTTCGGGGGTGGCTTTCTTTGGCCCCCTACGAGTCCTGACCTAAACCCATGTGATTTTTATCTCTGGGGGTTTCTTAAAGACAGTGTGTTCACTACAGCACCAAGAACCCTAGACCAGCTGCGACAAAGCATCGTCGATTGCTGCACCCTTGTCGATGCAGAAATCTTGGAGAGAATTGTGAACAACTTCACCATTCGGCTGCGAGCAGTTCAAAACGTTGGTGGTGGCCACATTGAGCATATCATCAAGACTTTTCCACGGGAATAAAACCTCCGAACTGCCTAAAATATCATACTGAAATGCTAAGTTTGTAAACATTAATGGGTCAATAAATCATAGTACTGAAATGGTCAGAAATTGACTGAATCACCCTAACAATGGTGTATTGAAATCTATACTAGGAAGAGTTTACGCTGAGTAGCCAGATTATTATGACCACCTGATGTTTGTAGGCAAATTAGCTATGATTTCGCGCTGAAGTTGCTAAAGATTCGGACTAGTGTAAATAGGCAAGCAGGTTGTTTACCACGTCATTGGAAGTGCTCTTTTTCAGAAGATTATAGGTAAACGACGCGATTTGGCAGCCTTTGATGATTGTTGGCGCTCGGAGCCATGGAGCCAATATCAGCAAATGGCTTCATTCGTTAAATGTTCAAGAGCAGCTGCTGTTAAATTGTTACAGACTGGACTGTCTGCCGGAAAACTGGGTCTGAACGTGCCAGTTGTGGCCATCAATGTTCGGGGAGAAAGGAGAATGGCAAGATTGGTACAAAACAACAGAAGGGCAACAGCGCATCAAATTACTGCAGATCTTTATCAGGGATCCTCTCAAATGATCTCTGGACGCACTCTTCGCCATACACTGCATAGTATGGAATATAGGAGCCGAAGGCCAGTTCGAACACCTTTGCTATCTGCAGTTAACAAGATAAAACGTCTCCAATTCGCACAGGAACACAAGGATTGGACACTTGAGCATCGGAATAAAGTCATGTGGTCTGAGGAACTACGTTTTCAGTTGCATCATGCAGATAACAGAATGAGAATTTGACGGAAACTGCAGGAAAGCATGGACCCCACATGCATGAGTACAATCGTTCAAGCTCGTGGGGGCAGTCATGGTTTGGGGCATATTTTCCTGGCATGATATGGATCCTTTAATTTGTGTAGAAAAACGTCTGAATATCAGAACATACCTATGTATCTTTGCTGATCAAGTTCATGCAATCATGTTGATGGTGTATCGCAATGGAGATGGCTTCTTCCAACGTGACAATGCGGAATGCCACACTACTCGTATTTTGCAGGAATAGTTTCAAGAACGAACAATTCCTGTGCGTTGTTTGCTGCAAAACCAATTTTTTTGCTACTGAATGTATGCTTTTACCCCTATGTTGATTGGCCAATTGAAAATGATAGTAAGGCGAGATTGTTGCGATCGCCACGAACGAAGACGAACTTGGCTTAGGTGGCCCTCATAATGACCAAATCTCAATCCAATTGAGCATTTGTGGGAGAAAGTTGAAAGAGCTACCAGACAGGTGGTTCCAAAACAATAAATTTCACACAACAGGATAGTGCTATTCATCAGGCAAAGACTGTTTTGACAGCCTATAAGAAGCAGGGAAAGACATCATCCGCCAACCACAACATTGCCCGAAAATCGAAGCTCACTGATCAGTGTTCTCCCCAGAAAATTTTATCAGGTGGGCGGTAAGCTAAAAATAACTGGGCGGACAAAAATTAAAAATAAAAACAAATAAAATATTAGGCAGTGTTGTGCAGTTTTTCGTGTATTCTATAGCCGGGCGGACGCCAAAATCAGCCGGGCGGAGAACCCTGCTGATAAAGAGGGCCTGGGGAGAACCCTGCGTTAAAAAGGGCCTGGGGAGAACCCTGCTGATAAAGACTGAAGAGGTTTGAAGAGGATTGTGGCCAGAAAATACAAGATAACAGCATTCATGGTGTCAGATTTCTCGCATCACCTTTCAGCATCTCGTGGAGTAAATGCGAATCGCCGCAGTATTGAAGGCAGAAGGTGGCCCAATGAAGTACGGATGGGGTGGTCATAATCATCTGGCCACTCAGTGTATATTCATCCTAAAATGTCGATATCTGATATGGAAATGTTGTTGTTCAGTGCGATAATGAAATATTCACCAACAACTAGACCAGTCAGTGAAAACATGGAGGTGGATATCATGGAATCTCCTTGACGAAGTTTGTCCTAAGACTTTTCAACAAACAAGCACATGCACCTTGAAATTTCTTTGCAAACAATTACTTTAAAAGTTATTACAGTAGATTGCTTGTGTTAATTGTTAAAAAAAAATAATCTAGGCCTACCAGCGCGCTCTGCGTCCCGGTGTCATTTGATTGTTCAATGCAGTATTGTAAGTAAACGGAGCTGCGGGGACCCCATGTTCATATGACAAAAAATACTTCTAAGGACCTCTTCTATCATCTCCCAAAAAAATCTGTACTCAATTCAAAAA
>JAHWFO010115147.1:169675-203230 GCA_023313115.1 Rhysida immarginata
CCAGCAATTGGTATCTATAACAGCTCACTGCTTTTGTTTTATAACTTAAGATACATATATCTTATATTTGTTAAAGAAGAAAGTTTATATTCCTTTTGCATTCAATAATTCTTCGTAGCATTAAAACATGATTGGCTCAAGTTTTGAGATGCACTGTCAACACTTATGGCTTATAGTATCGCTTCAGGTTGCTATAAGTTTCTCTATTATAAAATATCTTTAGTATACTTAAATACCCTGTTCTTTATTTGGCTCTTCATCCATCGTCTCAATTGGTTGCATTATACTTCTACTGGCTACTAGAACACCACTTTAAAAAATCAAAAAAATTTAGGTAGTTTTTAAAATTTCTTTATACATTTTTAAAACTATTTTTCCTTTTATAAACAACCATGTTTACACAACCTACCTTCAGCAACTGTATGTTCTTTCTTTTCTATTTCTATTGCATTCAAGATATCTGGCAGATACTTTTGGTTTAACATTTGCATCTCGCAAAGTTGTTTAAGTACATTAAAGAAAAAAAGACGAGGAATAAAATAAAATAGTAATTTAATTATTCGTATCCATTTTAAGTGTTCGTTATTCAATTTTTTAATAAGAGGTGAGTCAGTCAATTTATATTCAACATCCAATCTTGATTCCAGGGTGACATGTAACCCTAGAACTGACCTATGGGGGATCAGACCTGTGATTACAGTATGACACTGGCTACAATCATTGTTTTTTTCTTCAGATGCACCCATGACACAACAATTTTTTTTTAATTTGTATACAATTGGTTTCAAATTCTATTACCCTAGTTACAAAATTTATATCAGGTTTTTTACAAGTAAATTTCAGTATTGAATATCATGGTATCGAGTATTGATATCGATGGGTATCAAAAACTTTTAATATTCGATACTAGCATCGCCCATCACTAGGGCTAGGGCCTTGTTGCAAAACCAAAGTAGAAGGTTAAAGAGCTTATACAAAACGATAGGCATGGCCTTATTTCTGCCTTAATAGATGTAATTAAATGTCATGGCTAATGAAAAGATAAGAGGCGATATTAAAGCAATAAGACTGTCTTTGCAATAAAGAGTCGTAGTATTGCTTTCATATTGTCTTCCTTACCTTTTCATTAAACAAGCGATATCAGATCCTGACATTATGTTTATTTTTTGTTTATTTTTTATTCAATTGCTTTTTTGTTTAACAAACATTATTAAATCTAAAATTACCCTGCTCAGATTGAGAAGTGCGTGTTTTTTTATTCGTTCTAATAAAAAATTGTTTTCCTTATATCTTAACTCTTACATATGCATATGCATAACATAAATGACCTGAAAAAATTATGATTGGGTTTCTCGCAAATCTGTGGAGGTCGCCATGTTGCACTCGCTAGAAACTGCAGGCTAGTAAGGAAGAAAGTAACTTGCTTGATAGGTTAGATTCTAGCGAGAATTCTGACTTGCCGAACAAGATCACGCGCGCGAGGTGGCGTTAACACTAGCTTACCGTACAGCGTCTTGCGAGATCTACTAGCGTCACGCGAGATTTCTGACTTGCCGAATGCGCCTTTTATGCCATTGCCAAAATTGTTAATGAAGCAAATCATGTTGTACGAGATTCAGCGGTACAACAACTCGTATACGTAAAATTCAGTGGTACAACAACACTTGCTCTGTAAGAGATCGTTCAAGACCAGGAAGACCTAAAAAACTAACCCCGCACATCGACCGTATCATTCATCATCTCTTCAAAAAAGACAGATCCTTAACTTCAACAATGATTCAAGGTGAATTGACTGCTCATCATCGCGTTAATATTATAAGGCATGTCCAAATGAAAGTGATTCGGGCTGTAGCGCGCGAGCACGTGAGTGCGCAGACACGAGGCAAACGGGTGATTGTTGACGTATCGTCAGCTTGTTCTGATAAGCACTGCTGTGGGAAGTTGCGTTAGGCTTATGCTCGTATTTCGTTTGTGTTATTATGGGATCTCCTATTAAATTTCCGTCCAAAAATGACCAACGAGCGGTGATAATGTTTCTGACAGCTGAGGACACTCCACCAGTTGACATTCATGCTCGGATGTTGAATGTTTATGGAGAAGCATTTGTCTCGAAAGCAATCGTGATGGATGGGCCAAAATGTTCCATGAAGTTCGTGTGAAAACGGCTGATAAACCACGTCCGGACCAAGCAAACGTGATCATCACCGATCAATTGAAGACAGACATGGATAAGTCAGTTCGTTAGGACAGGCGGATCAGCATACGGTCGCTTGCGAAGGATCACAACGTCAGTATTGGTTCCGCATACGCTGTAGTGAAAAGTCTGGGATTTGGCAAGGTCTGCTGTCAGTGGGTACCCCGAATGCTCACGGAAGAGCACAAAGGGCTGCGTTTCGGCTGCTGTTTGGATCATCTGGAATATTACAGTCGTGAGGGGGACGCGTTTTTGAAGATTATCGCGGTAGATGAGACCTGGTGCCATTATTGGGAACCCTCCGGGAAGGTATCCACAAAGCAGTGGAAGCATCCATCGTCACGACGGTGCAAAAATTCAAGTCGCAAAGTTCAGCCTGGAAGGTTATGCTTACGTGTTTCTTTGATTCCGACGGTCCTCCGCTTTTGGAACCCAAAAGCCGTATTAATGCTATCGCATACAACGAGACACTGCAGAACTTGCGTCAAGCTGTGAAAGCAAGCGTCCTGGTAAACTCAGTGATCGGGTGATCCTCTTACAGGACAATGCTGGGCCACATGTTGTGAGACTGGTGCAGGAAGCAATAACAAAATGCGGTGTTAAGTTCTGCCACACCCTCCTTATAGCCCGGACCTTTCACCATGTGATTTTCATGTGTTTGGTCCTTTAAAGAAGGCACTGAAAAATCGACAATTCGCCAGTGATGAGGAGGTTAAGGACGCTGTTCGGGCATGGTTCAGAGAACAGAAGAAAACAGTAGGAGTCCTGTATTGCGGCAGGTGGAGATTTTTTTTTTAGGACTGCGCGTCCATAATAGTGACTATAAGATGTTCGTCTTTCATATAAACAAAGGTAAATATTAATACTTTCATTTAATCCGTCTCAGTGCCCTTTGAATCACTTTCATTTGAACATGCCTTATAGCTCTCGTACTATTCGTCGACGATTAAATCACTTTAGTTTGTCTGGGCGAGTGACACGAAAGAAACCTCTTGTGTCATTAAAGAACAGGAAAGCTAGGTTAGCTTTTGCTCGTACCCGTCTTAACTGGACAATACAACAGTGGAAAAATGTGCTGTGGTCGGATGAGATAATAGCACAGATAATTGCATGTGATGGCACAAAGTACATCAGACGTAATAAACATGAAACATACAAGCCACAGTGTTTACAGCCAACCGTGAAACTTGGAGGGGGGAAATGTGATGATGTGGGGTTGTTTTACCTGGAATGGCGTAGGCCCAATCCATCATATAAATCGCATTGTGAATCGTTTTGTTTACAAATTCATTCTTGAGGACATTATGCTTCCTTATGCCGATGTTAATCTGCCCCTTACATGGTCATTCAGCACGATAACGACCCGTAATATACCAGCAGACTTGTCAAGGAATGGTTACACACAAATCATATCAAAGTTATGGAATGGCCTGCTCAGTCAGCAGATTTAAACCCCATAGAAATGCTATGGATTGATGTCAAAAGTGCTGTTAAAGAAAAAAACCCAATAGTATTCCTACACTACTCGACACCATCCAAGAAGCATGGAACAACATTCCAGAAGATCGGTATAAACGTCTAGTGGAAGTCATGCACAGATGATATTTAACCGTTATTAAAAACTTTAGGTACCCAACCAAATACTGATTCTATGATGATATTATTTACGTGGTGCTAAATTTTTGTCCATAGGAAATCGCCTAAAGGATTAAAAAAATTAACTCAATGTTTCAACTTTGAATTCAATATGCATGGTTATTTGCTGGATAATTTCACACATAATTCTTTTATTGGTGTAAATTTTTTGTAACTGGTTTAGAATTTTTGATAACAAACAACATAAGCCAATATAGGTGCTAAATTTTTGGCCACCACTGTATATGCTGAGACCATTAGAAATAGCATGACACGCGATCAGTTGCCACGAGATGTGGTAAAAGAGACCATTTTTCCAGCAACTCTATGATAGATGCGTTCATACGGTCCAACGGACTGTAATTCAATCCCCGCGTGGTGACAAGAATAAACATATATTAGTATCAACATTTTTTTATGAGTTAGATGAAGAGATTAATAGTGAACACAAACTTTCCAGAAATTTAAATGTTTTATTTAGATCCCAGGTTATTTCAGTGCAGTGGTTTAAAATATAAATGCACAGATTTTTTTTAACTTTTCAATTTAATTACACTAAACTTTTTTCTAGTCACTCCAATATTTATTTATTTTTAGATTTTTAAGGTTTCTTCTTAGTCTTTTGAACTTTTTTTATATTTCTTCTCGATTTTCCTTCGAGGAAAAGGGCATCATCTCCCCCAAAAAAAGAAAAAAGAAAAAAAAAGCAACATTTACCTTAATGGCGTTCCATCAGGCACCGTTCTTCCATGGAGACCAGGTAATAGCCAATCACCGTGCTCTCGTGCCTCACGTGATAAAGACTCGCACTCACGGCCTAAATGGACGACAAGATTGTTGGGAAATGTTGGTGAAGAGGGAGGAACCCGTTTCCAGACAAGGAAAGGGAACTTTTTGTCCGGGAGGCAGCGATATAAAAACCTTATATTAGGCGTGGGGTAAAAGAAAGAGGGTAGAGGAAGTGCAATTTTAAGATGAGGACACTATAAAAATAACATGTACTTAGGTAATACTAGGTGCTCTATTGTTTCTCATCAAGAGACTCGCTCGTGCGCGAACATGTGTCAGTTTATAATCCTCGAGGGGCAGAAAAAGAGAAAATGATGATAAAGAAAATTCTCCATTCTGCCAAAAAAAGTCTGCGCCAAATTTGTATTTAAAGTTTAAGGGAATAACTTAATGTTCTTATCCCTCAACTTTTTCCCTATAGAAGGTTACACGTTTGCATATCTCATATCATATTTTTCATCCATTTCGTAATTCCTTTGGGAATAGATAAAATGCTTAGAGGTTTTTTCCGACATAATCTAAAAAGCTTAAACATAATAAAGGTTTACCGACAAATTATTTACGCATTCCACAGCAAATTTATCTCCCTGATTTTTGTATAAATTAAAATAATAAAAATCTTAATAAACTGTATTTAGAGATTTAATTGGAAAATGGTTCAAGGAGAAATTTTTTTCATGCCATTCCTCCGGATGATTTAACTGGGATTTACTTTGTCAACAAATAATATTTTCTCTCTACTATTCAACAGTCAATGAGTGTATACTAAAAACTAGAAATTTTACTTTGGAAATGATCAATAATATTAAAGTCAGCTTTTGTCATTCCTCATATTGTTTTAGAGCTATTCTTATTCAACTCGTTTTATATGGCTTCGAAGGAACAGGTTACGGCCTTTCTAGATCTGAAAACACAACGATAAATTTTATAAAAAGCTAGTAAATTTTGTGCTTAGCTCAAGAAAAATGAATTTATTACAACTATAAATTTTAAACTTCGAGAAAATGTTCTTTGATGGACTTTTATTCCTAGTGTATAGGAAATGGAAAATATTCCTTTATATTAAAGAAAATCTATTTTAATTTATGACTGCGATTAAAATCAAAACCCAAATAAACGTTTGAATTTGCGTTTTTATTATTTTGCTTCGTTCATGAAGTTCGATGGAGATTATATTATAACTCATTTAACTAATGAAGAATTCGCATTATGATTTATGCTTGTATTAACTGCGCTAAAACAAAAATTTGGTTGCATGTTTTCCCCTTTATCGAGCATCAAGCAACGATTACTTTAAAAGAGGTCTCTTTGCTTTTGAAGAATAAATTTAGCAATGGGCAAAGCAAAATAAAAAAAAATGGTTCGAGATAAAACTTAATTTGATGAGAACTCCCTCCCTCCTATTTTGATACTGTATTTTGCAGAATTAATAATTTTGGCTAATTCAATCATTCTACGATGCCGTATTTTATTTGCACAAGGAGGAAATATTATCATAAAACTCATTGGTTAAGATAATATGTACTGAAATTATGGAACAAATAAAATTTTTTGTTCCGGAAAACTCAGATTTTTTATGTAAAAATAGGTATAATTTTATTTGTAATTAATTATTCTATTTTTTCTATTCTTTAAGTTTTTTTACTGTTTTGCAGACAGTGATTGTTGAGTATATATTGTTTTAATAAATGCTAATTAAAAAATCTCCATGTGATTATCACTGTCTGCAGCTAGTTGTCCCTCGCGAATAATTTTCATGATCACGAGGATGTGTGTCCCATTATTGTTGATGTTCTTTCCGTGGTTACTGTTTTTTATAAATTTCAGATAGACCACTTCCAGCTTCTGGCTTGACCAGTCGTCCCTCCTTCTGGTCCTCCACGTCCTTCCTAGCCTGCAGCATGGCGTTCAACTTTCATTTATCATTTTCATTCCAATGCTCTGCAAATTACTCCTACCCTACCGCTCGATGTTTAGTTTCTTATTGAATTTCTCACTTTCTCACGGCAGCCATGATTCTTTACCAAGCAGCATTGTTTTGCGGGTTTACCCATCAGGTAATAATGAAATTTCTTTTAATGCTATTTCAACAATAACGCGCATAAGGGACGCCATGCTGCACATTTCAATTCTTATTCCCCATTAATAATTAATTATGATTTCGCAGTCTTTCTTTAGACATTAAATGGCAATTTTGAAATTTCTTTTCCTTATCCTTTTTAAGGAATTGGTCTGTCTCAATTTTTTTATATTTAATCTCAATTCGCTCAATGTAGCGATTAATATTTCTCGTTACAGTGTTTTGCTGTATTTAACGTGCATTTAAGTATTTCTGTATTTTATTCCGAGAAATATTTTCTTTTGTAATTGAGATCGCAATGCCTATTCCTCAATTAAATCATATTGTATAGAACATTCTTTTGTACAGAATTTTTGTATTTTATAAATAAATATCGCAATTTTTAAACCAAAATAAAAGTCTTTTAACGAGCCACGTTTACTCTTAAGTTTTGGGGTTCTTTTTTAAAGTACACCCATTAAATTATATTTATTTTGCTTCCCCCTCTGAACACTTTTGCTATTCTATTTATTTATTTTTTTTAGTCATGAGACATTCAGAGTTAACTTTTGTGTTGCAATTATTTAAAATAACTTTTTCGATTTTTAAATATTCTGAAATTTAAATTTCTTTACTGTATTCGTTATCTGTTCCTTACGGAAAGTGACCAAGTAATGTTCGAGTAATTTTCTATGTCAAGAAGATGGAACTAAATGAAATGATGATATGAATACGTTGTTATTCATACTGTGGGCCAAAAGGGATTTTACAATTTCGTTAGTCTAGTCGATTCTACGTGACGGCCATTGATGATATGACAGACCTTCATCTTACTTGAAGACAATCTAGTGGTTAATACGATTGAGACACTTGCCGTTGAGATGAAGGCTTAATCTTCGAAATACGTATCCGGCATTTTATATCTCGGGAGTTTTTCTGGTTAGAGATTTTCCTTGTGACTCGTCGAGCACAGCCGATAGTTTGGCGACCTCGTTCCCCAGATCTGATATCTCTGGACTTATTTGTGGTGTTTTATAAAAGATCTCGTGTTTCTTATACTCTCTATGTTCTGAAAAAATAAATTACCAAGGCAATTATACACTGAACGACCAATTTATTAAAGACACCCCGCTAATAGCGTCTTGCGCCTCCTTTAGCGGCGAGAACCGCCTGAATACGTGCTCGTGCTGGCATGGATTCAACAAGGTAGTGAAACCGTTGCGAAGGAATAGCAGCCCAGGCTGACATCACAGCGGCCCTGTTTCGTTGTCCGGAGTTGTGTTTGTTGGAGGTTGTTTTTTGGCATAACTGCCATTCACGGAATACCCGTGACACTGTTGCACGGGAAAACCCGAGGAGGTTCGCGGTTTGCGAAATGCTCAACTGCGCCCGTCGAGCTCCAACGATCATGCCTCGTTCAAAGTCGGTGAAATCCTTGGATTTACCCATATTCAGTCCACGTCTGCTGCTGACTGCAACTTTTGATCCAATGCATCCCTTTTATACACCGCTTCGGCCTGTTCCAATGTTTGGGTGTCACTGGGAGGCCGATCCATTTTCCGTAAGAGGTGTCTGTAATAAAATGGTCGTTCAGTGTATAAGTATGCTCAGAAATGCTACAATGTCTTTGAAAAGAAGTCGACTTCAATTGGGATGTCTGCTAAGTCGCCAGTGGCAATCATATGGAACCATTATATGGAATATGGACTCAATATAACCGTACGAGTTAAAATTTAATGCATTTCAAACACAATGACCTCTCAATCAATTATACATCGTCGAGATGTATTTTCGCATACTAAAGTTGTGAAATCTTATTAGGGACTTCCTGTTTAATGTATTTGATAAAATTGGAGCTGAATTCTAAACTTACAGTTTAATAATTAGCATCACTAATAGAAACTAACCATAAACTGTGGATAAAAAACATGATGGAAAGAAAGGTCCACAAAAATGTTTATTAATATACATATATAAGCATTAAGTCACTCTGTGGCCATCTTTAAGTGTGATACAACCAAGGAATCGACAGTTGAACAGCGCAGGGAAAAATAAAACGATTGGTCCAGAAGAAATGGTTTCATTGCCATACTCACCCAAGACGTAACCAAACGAAGTACATGTACACTGACGTAGGAGAGAAGCCAGATGAAACCTAGCAGTCATCCAGAGGATAAAAAGGAGTCCTTTTCTATCAGTACCTAGAGCAAATTGTATTAGGTTCTGTCAATAAATATCGAGGCAAAGGATATTTCACAGTAATTACTTAACGAAATCAAAAGTATTGTCTGCATTTCTTTAGGCATTTATCCCATTGTGACACTAGTCAGAGAATGTTATGCTGGCGTAAGTCCTTTGGCTGCTGTTTGCACTAATTGCACACGCACTCCTTGACTTCATCGTCCGTTTGAAACCGTAAAAGATGGCGAACGTACAACACAAAGCCGTTTTATAGCTGCCTCGATCCCCAGACCTCACTGCTTGTGACTTCTTCTTGTGGGGATACGTAAAAAGTCCTCGTTTTTGTGCCCCCCCTTTTCCGACAAATCTGGAGGAGCTAAAAACTCGAATAACAGCCTCCATTCGTGAAGTGACGCCAAATATGCTTTAGCAGATATGGGAGAAACTTGATTATCCGCTGAATGTGTGCCGTACATCGAACACTTATAAATTATAAGATTATTACAAATATTTCAATATGTTACCCATCTTTGAATCTTAATTTTTTTTAAAAATATAGATTTTTGAAATGGGTGAACCTTTCTGTTACCCCCTGTGTAACATTGTTAAGTACTGTTTCGCCAGTTGATAAATTTAGTTCGAAGATAGTCGAAATGGTTCACTGGCACGTGTTCTTAAGTAGTCAATATGATATCTCTGAGAAAATTTCAAAGGCTAAGGTAAGGCATGTAGTATATCAAACAACATGTAACAACGAGTCATGAATGAATATAACGAATATTATTAAGTTCGAGATGGTCGAAACTGGTTCAGTAGTACGTGATCTAATGATACCATGAAATTTTCGAAGTACTAACCAGCACTTGTTACAATTTTGACTGCGTAACTCGTAACTTCTCGTTGGAATTCGATCAAATTTTAACGGTATACACATTTAATTATGTACCCTGTTATTCTATTGGCTGGGTATCTCTATCGTGGATGTGTGTCTTTATCGTGGATGTGTGTTAACTGCTCTTTTTGGACTTCTGGTTGTGATTTTGAGTCCATCGGTGGAATCTCCAAGAGGACTAACATGGTAGGATTTTTTTATAAGTCTTTAAACTGTGTCGTTCTGACTAGGTGCGTCCTTCTAAGGACGGCAAAACCCCGCACCACACCTGCTTCATGGCGACGTCAGGCGCTGCATCGAAATCTGCTACCGTTACAATTAAATACGCTGACGGTAAAGTGTTACCATGTGAGCAAGCCTATAAAGATTCGTGTAAGGACCCTAGATATGTTAGTGATGTTCTGGACATCGTTGTTCTCAAAGGGTTCTTCAAGCCCTATAATATATTTACAGTAGATGACTTATCCTCTGACCATCGACCAGCGATGCTTATCTTTGAGGGCTTGGACATCGATATGAAGATTGGGCTTCGCTCCAAGCAGGACTGGAAACTCTTCAGAGATATTCTTCGCGAAAAAGTATCCCATACAAAAAGGTTATAGCCAACGATGACATCAACACAAATATTACTGTAGTTCTATCACTAGTGTTATCCATGAGGCTAGTTTTTCCAGTGCCTCCACTGCTGATCGAAAGCGTCCTGAACATCTCGATCTTCCTCCCTACATCAGACGGCTTATTCTTGAAAGGAATACCTATAGAAGATTATGGCAGCGTAAGCGACTGCCCTTTTACAAGACAAAGTACAAAAGGCTTTCTCGCAAGGTCCAGGAAGAGGTTAAAGCTCTACGAAGTCAAAGGTGGAGTGTAAAACTTAAATCCTTGTCAGTCCAGGATAACTCGATCTGTGGTATTGTAAGGGCCTTAGAACGAAAAAGACCCATCAATTTGCCGCCACTGCTTACTACAGGTGGTGATGTTGTCACCAGTGATCGTGATAAAGCTCAACTGATCGCCGACTCCCTGGAAAAGCAATTTACCACACCTTGTGAAGAAAACCCCGATAGTCGCTCAAATACTCAACTTGTCAACGATATGTGTATCTTCTATAAACCATCCCAGAGTGTTCCTACTCATGAGGAAATTATTAGCACAAATGAAATCTCCGACGTCATAGAGCATCTTAAAAGCAGGAAAGCAGCAGGTATGGATTCTATCACAAACAGTGCTCTTAAGAACTTGCCTCCTAGTGCCGCCTCGATTATTACCAGGGTCATAAATGACTGCTGGAGACATGGATACTTCCCTGACAAGTGGAAGGAGTCCGTCATCGTCATCGTTATGGATACCAAAGCCTAGTCTGAACCCTGCCCTTGCTGTCAGCTACAGGCCCATAAGCTTACTACCTACGATGTCAAAAGTCCTTGAACGTGTCATTCTAAGGAGGTTTAATGCTTTCTGCGTGGCCAATGATCTTGTTCGTGAGGAGCAATTCGGATTTCGCCCGGGTCACTCTTGCCAACTACAGCTTTGGAGGCTTGTTGCGGATCTAAACACTCCCCTTAATTGCGCCAAATACGGTGGTCTTATCTTTCTAGATGTACGGAAGGCTTTTGATCAGGTCTGGCATAACGGCCTGAGATACAAGATGATTACTTGTGGCTTTCCTGACGAGCTGATCACTTTGATTAGTTCCTTTCTGTCGAACAGGACTTTTCGTGTCAAGGTTGGCTGCTCCATGTCTAACCCTTGTGACATCAAGGCTGGTGTTCCCCAAGGCTCTGTCCTGGGCCCTGCGTTGTTCAACTTCTTCATTCACGACTTCCCAAATTTTACAAAGTGCGAATTATACCTGTTTGCTGACGATGTGTCCATCATGACTTGTGCCCGAAATCCCGCTCATGTTATATCTCGGTTACAAAATGCCGTGCATCTGTGTGAGGAATGGTTTGCCAAGTGGAGGTTAAACCTGAACGTAGATAAATACAAAGCCATGTTCGTTACCAAAAAAACTTAGAAAACCCACGAAGGCAATCTTCCTATCTGGCAAGGAGCTCGAGTGGGTAAAGAACTATAAATACCTCGGAGTTGTGATAAATGCCAAGCTAAATTGGGGTGACCATCTCTCTTATACTATCAATAAGGCCAAGAAGGCGAAGTTTAGTCTGGTTGCCCTTCTGGGACGAAACAGTTCGCTTGGAGTGGACAGCAAACTTTTGCTATATAAAATGGTAATCCGAACCATTCTTCTGTACGGTATGCCTGAGGACCATTGCCCAGCTCGACAGGAGAATAGCAACTAATACTTCCATTGCTGAAGATTTCGGTATATCTACTATTGGAAACCACGTCAAAGATTCGCTGAAGAAGCTGCTTTCCGAAGATGAAGGACCATCCCAATCTTCTGGTTGCAGGTATTCTTGAGCATCCGCTCACCTTTAGAAGCCTCCTTAGACATCGCAGGCCTCGTCACGTCCTGAACGTCGGCTTCGATGACATCCAAAAGGCCATCTTTCCACCCTATTGGATCACCTAGCTCTTCCACGTTCTATCGTCAATCAACAATCAACTTTATCGTCCTGTTAAGAAAGGATCCTCCGTATCCTCTGGATGACTTAACCAGGTTCATCTGGCTTCTTTCCTAATTCAGCGTATTTCTTTTGGCGATATAATACTGGACGAGTATGGCAGTGGAAGCATAGCTTTTCGGACCGCTCGTTTTGTTTTATCTTCCCTGCGCTGTTCGATTGTCGATTGTCGTTGTTGATAATCACTCACTCATGAAGGCAATTTGGTTTCCGAAATGTACATCTGAGTCAATAAAAATTATCATGTGGATTAGTGTTTTCAGTGTTCCTTTAATTAGTATACTGGTGTCCACAGTTTCTGGCTTTTCTTGTTTAAATTTATTTAACTTCTTTTTGACTTGCTTCAGATTAAAATGATATACATTTTCACCACCGGGAACATCACTGGATACTTTAGACCCAAGTTTTTATTGCCCTTGACGTAGAAGCTCTTATACCCTCTTGCTCTATTCGAAACTCTCATTGTTCAGATGTTTCCAATGCCCGTATAGCTTTTTCTGTTTTAGCTGCAGTTTCTCTGACCAATACTCGTTCTTTCTCTTTCCTTTCCAAACAAAGTTTTCCCAGTTGTCTGGACGTTTGATAGGGAGCTCAAGGAACACGTGTGGCACCTTTGCCTCAATAGACGCTGCCTTATTTATGTCCTGTCACTGCATCATCATTTTATGCTCATATTAATAATTCTTTGAAACGAACGTTCAATCATCGCATTATCAGCATCTCAGTTTCCAAAATATTCACATTCACACAGAATACAGTCAAAATGTATTTTTATGAAATGTTTGAGAACCCCGCCGTGGCTCGGACTCGTTTTTTTTATATTAAATTTTGCATATCTTAAAAATAAACACATGAAAACGCTTAGAATTAATAGAGTAAAAATTCATAATGAAAATTCGAAAATTAAAATTGTTTAAATGCTCACAATGGATGGACTTCTCCAAGTATGCAACAGCTAGCCTAATCTTTTCTTTCTATATATAAAAAGAAGGATGTTTATTGGTTTGTTTGTTTGAAGCAAAACTTGGCCATTCATCGCTTTGTGTAGTCTAGCAGTCGCCGATTCTTCTATTTACTTGCTTCCCATTTGCTCACTACAGCACGGAGCTAAAGGAGTGCTTCCTCTGTCGTCTTTCACTCTTTCTACATTCCGATCTTGATGAAATTTTATATACTTAACCTTCAAAGCATGAGGAAGGTCACTGTCGGAAAAATAATAATTATCGATAAAAAATCGATATTCATGGTTATGACAGGGCATATTAATGAGAAATATCTCATGACCAACAATGCAAGGCAAAGTTTGTGCAACAATACATATCAACAATGGTATGAACATGCAATTCTCAAACACTCAGCACGGATCATCAATTTTTATCTCATGACCAACAATGAAATGATCAGGCTTTTCATAGAAAAGAGAGTTCTTAGTACTTAACAATTTCTTGAAAATATTTAAAAATGATCAGTAACTGGAGATAATGGAGAGTTAGCAGACTATTGAGAAAGAGAGGAAAGACGACAGAGGAAGCACTCCTTTAGCTCCGTGGTGTATTGAACAACTGTTAAGTATGTCAATAGAAGAATCGGCGATCGCTAGACTACACAAAGAGATGGATGGCAAGTTTTGATTCAAATCATCGAGAGACGAAAGGGAATTGCAACAACATCAAGTGTACATCTAAAGTAAGATTACGTGAGTAAGAAATTATTTAGACTAACAGTGGCATCTTGGGAGAGATCCATCCATTGTGGGCCTTTAAAAATTATTTTTCAAATTTCCATTAAGAATTTTTACTGCATTAATTCTAAGCGTTTTCATGTGTTTATTTTTAAGATATTTCAAAATTTATTTCAAAAAAAAAAGTCCGAGCCACGCCGCGGTTATCACTTAGCTTATTTGGTAGCACAGCAGATCCAAACATTTCCTAAAAATACATTTTGATTATATTCTGCGGGACAGTGTATATTTTGGAAACTGAGATGCTGATAATGCGATGACTGAACGTTCTTTTCCAAGAATTGTTGATAATGAGCATAAAGTGAAGATGCAGTGACAGAACATTATTAAGGCAGTGTCTATTGATTAGGCATAGGAGTCAGGCGTGTCTCCCTTGACCTCCCTATCAAACGTCCAGACGATTGGCAAAATATTATGTGTCTGGAAAGGAAAGAGAAAGAACGAGTATTGGTCGGAGAAACTCAGCAACTAAAACAGAAAAAGCTCTACAGGCGTTTGAAACATCTGAACAACGGGAGTTTCGAAAAGAGCAAGAGGGTATAAGAGCTTCTACGTCAAGGTCAAGAAAAACTTGAGTCTAAAATATCTGGTGATGTTCCGCAGTGATAAGGCAAGTCAAGAAGAGTTTCGATAAATTCCCGGTATAGCACCTAGAATGGATATTCCCTTTGCTCTGTGTTGTATTGATTGATTTTTTTTTAACCAATTGGGAGTTATAATTTAATTTTTTGACATTGTTCTCTTTACCTACAAGTGTATTTAACCCCGGAAACGCCGGGTACCTCTGCTAGTAATAATAATAATTTTAAATTGGAGATTGACTCCAAACACAGGTAATAATTTTTCGATTGAAAAATTATTACAGCTAGCCTAAATAATTTCTTAGTTACATAATCTTACTTTAGATGTACATTTGATGTTGTTGCAATTCCCACTCTGCTCTCGATGTCTTGAAGTAAAACTTGGCCATTCATCACTTGGCCATGTAGTCTAGCGCTCGCCGATTCTTCTATTGACATGCTTACCATTTGCTCAGTACAGCACGGAGCTAAAGAATTGCTTCCTCTATTATCTTTCCACTCTTTTTCAAAAGTCTGCTCACTCTCCATTATCTCCAGTTACTGATCATTTTTAAAGATTTTTAAGAAAGTGTTAAATACTCAGAACTCCCAATTCTAAGAAAAGCCTGAATAACAGGAATTCTAGGCACTGTTACAAACCTTATTTATTTAGGGGTCATTCCACGTCAGTTCAGGCAGAAATTTTATAGTTTTGGCACTTGACCTCTCGGATTTTAATGAAATTTGGTATATACAATTGCCCTAGGGAGTTGATAATGAATGCCAAGTATTATTATTTTCTTTTCATTTTCATGGAAGTTACGGACATTTAAAATTTTCGAAATTTGAGTGGGGGGCTTATCTATGAAGTACTGTAACTTCGGTTGTATTTTACTTAGAAAGATGTGATTGGTGACATATAAAAGCTCTTTAACTGTAGATTCTGTATGCAATTTTTAAAATTGTATTACGAATGAGCAAATATTTGAATTTAATAAAAATATTTTATTTATGAAAATTTCTCAAATGGTAGGATTTTTTTTTCGTTAAAAAATTATTAATATCTTACACATACTTTCATAAAAACAATACAAAAAATTCAAAACTGTGTTTTGCTCCGTTTTGAAGATATTAATTTTTAAAGCTCGAGTTCAAAGCCACAATGCATCTGTTTGTATGTTACAGTTCTTCAGATGGACAAGGCATCCTAAGAAATATAAATTTTGTGGTAATGTACGATTGTCTTAAACATTCTATAGCTGTTTTTTATTCCTTTCAATGTGAACTCATTAAGTTTTTAAAAGAATATTCAATAAATGTAGAGAAGATACGAGGGTTGATCGAAAAGTAAAACCTCCATGGCTGTAACTTTTATATTTGTTAACCGAATTTCAACCGGGTTTTTGTATCTGATACTTACATTTGTCCTCTGTGTAATGCACTATTCACTTTTCGACATTATTCCCATCCCTTTCCACACATTGCGCCAATGTGTGACCATTCGGGTGAACCCCTCGGAGAGGAAGTCCGAGATTGTTGTGGACACCAGGATTGAATGGCAGCTTTGGACCATCTTCTGCAGCACGATAACGCTCGCCCGCATACAATCGCCACACGCTTAGATATGTTGCAGCGCCTACAATTTAAAGATGTAAAACCGCATTTGCACCTTGCGACTTTCACCACTTCCCAAAGAAGAAAAAGCACCTTAAGGGACATTTAATCCCTGATGACGAGATAAACAGCAGTTGTATGTTGTGAAACACTCTGCTCAATATGGTTGGTGAGATTTGCTGAACTTCAGTTGTGATTTCCTCCTTCAGCTGAGACAAAGTATGCGGATTGTTTGCATATACTTTACCTTCCAAGGCGCCCCAAAGAAAGAAATCGAGAGGTGTGTGGTCCGGCGAGCGTCCAGGCCAGATGCCACGCAAGATGATTCGATCAGCAACGACGTCCTGCAGAAAGTGCATTGATGTGTGTGCTGTACACGTTTCCATGCACTACTGCACACTAACTTTTGAATCACCCTGTATAATGATCGGCCTCGGTGGCTCAGGGGTTGCGTGATCGCCTCTGATGCCCGAGGACGCGAGTTTGACCCCAGCCGAGGACGACGAGGATTTTTTAAGGGGGAAAATCCTGAGATCACGCACTTCCTTCGGAAGGGAAGTAAAACCGTTGGTCCCGTCTAGTCGTTTGCCGGCTTGCGAGGTAAAATTTGCGGCCCCTATAACGCCGTCCTGAAATGACCATGGCAGTTGAAAAGGACGTTAATACCAAACAAACCAAACCAAACCAACCCTGTATAATGAAGCCTGTATCAACTTCAGCTGCCTCTGCAATTCATCTCGTCCTTCAGGGTAACTCAGAAGTGACTGACTCTGAGGAAGTGTAAAGTAAATATACTTTCTTTATTACTAACAATTCGACATCATAATACAAATCTATATTTTCTTATTAATTTTTCTTCTTACTTAACAAGTGTTCAATACTTTTCTGAGTTTTGAAAAAAATCTGAAGTTCTAAGAAACACTCTTCGACTGGCGGGGTGAAACAGTTAACGCTGAATTGTACTGCAACACGTTGCTGAAGCCGAAACGGGCCATCCAAAAGAAGCGCAGAGAGAAGTTCTCGAAATGGATAGTTCTGCTCCAAGACAACGCTAAGCCACTTGTGGCCCAGAAGACCCTCCACCTGCTGGAAACATTTCGATGGGAAGTCCTCAAACATCCTCCCTACAGCCCAGACATCTCCCTATGTCACTCCCATATTTTGGCCCCTTAAAAATTCACTGACAGGTCATCGGTTCACCTACGACAGGGAAATGCAGAACACTGTGGAAAAAGGATCAGTATGCAATCCAGGAGTGTCACGTTCGTTATTAGTAGAGTTTATGGTTAACGTGATCAGAGAAAGGGATGGGACACAATTGATTGAGAATCAATATTTCTTTAATGAAATTCATTCAATAAAGATTAATATTTTGATAACATATATCGAATAATTTTTCAGTAATATCATACAAAGTTCAATGTTTCTTCCGTCTTGAGTGACAATCGAATTGTTGCGGACCCTCCAACAGGAATTGTTGGGAAGACCCGTCCTGGAGGTCTTCTTCTATCCAGTTGGATACTCAGACGTATGTGACGAACGTGGCGACTGTAGCGGCAACCGTGCAAAAGGATGATGGCGACCTGTGTAAGTAAATCCACCGGCAGCGAATTACTGAAATTAATAGCGATTCAGAACTTTAATAAGGGTGCGTAAGGTATTTGAGGACAAATTCACGTCAAGAAAGAAAACAAAGATATAAGTCGAGATAATAACTTTATTATCGAAACATATCATGAGCATACACAAGAAACTTTCTTGTTATATGGCTATTCAATGAATCCGCCTTCAGCTTCTACAACTGCTCCAATGCGAGATCGAAACTCTTGTCCACAAAATTATTTAATCGACATATACGTGTTTCGAACCCTTTGGATTCATTATTCAATGTCAAAATGATTCAGGGTGTGTGTCTCTATCGTGGATGTGTGTCTCCATTGTAGATGTGTGTTAACCTCTCGCAGATGAGCTTCTTTTTGGACTTCTGGTTGTGATTTTGAAGTGCTCTTGTGCAAAGTTGCTGATCCTGGTTTACTATTGAGAGTACGTCGGTGGAATCTCCAAGAGGACTAACAAGGTAGGACTTTTTTAAGTCTTTTAAACTGTGTCGTTCTGAGTAGGTGCGTCCTTCTAAGGACGGCAAAACCCCGCACCATACCTGCTTCATGGCGACGTCAGGCGTTGCGTCAAAATCTTCTTCATGTACAGTTAAGTATGCTGATGGTAAAGTGTTACCTTGTGAACTGACCTACAAAGATGCGTGTAAGGATCCGAGATTTCTGGCATTTGACATTATTATTAACGAACAACTTGAGGCATTACATACTGAACTGAGCAATAAATATCTAGAGTTAGAATCAAGGATGGAAGCGCTGTCCAAGAAACTTGGTAGTAAAATTGAAAGTTTAAAAAAGGAAGTTCATAGTGCTAGTTTAGAGACTGCCCACGGCCTTGCTAACCTTGGCAATATTATCAAGGAGTTTATGGGCTCTCCTATTACTTCTGATTCGCCCATGATAGTGGTAAATCCTGATCACATACATATTATGTAAATGTTTCTACTTGCCTGGAAGCAGTCAACGAAGGAAACTCCAAACTATAAACTAGCGTCAAAAGAAGGTACGAAAATGATTCTGCTGATAGTGATGGAGTTGACTGGGTATTGCGCAGAATAAAAGGAACAAAGGTGGTGTTAAGATAGACAACATTCAGTCCACTGTCAATATCAACGATAATGTCTTTGTGGCCCTACGAGGTAACAAAGCTAAACTTGGTTATTCCCAAAGCAATGTCACCCATGGAAAGGGAGCTATTTACATTCCTCCGATTATTATTCGTCATCATGGAAAACCAATCAAGGAAATTCTAGACGAGATTAAAAATCACGTGGGTCTGGATAAAATTACTGCCCACACGAGTCGTTCAGACACCATTAAGGTCAAATGTCATGACGAAGAAACGCACAAAACTCGTGTCTGGAATCAAAAAAAATGATGTTCTTAAAATCCAACACCACCAACTAAAGTCTGAAAAGCTACTGAAATACGTTGTTCGTAACGTTGACAAAACATACGACCTCGAAGATTTCTGTGAAGATCTCAGAAGTGCCAACTACTACCCGGACAAAGCAATTAGGCTTAAAAAGCAAACGGTGCTGTCGAGATGCCAATGGTTCCAGTCCTCCTCCAAAACACTGAACATAGTAAGTCCTTCCTAAATCTGAAACGTATCGGTTCACTTGCTAGAACAGTTGAATTATTTAGGGGTAACAAAAGGTCATTGCAATGTTACAGTTGTTTACGTTTTGGGCACGTGTCTCAGGGTTGCACCGAGTCACCACGTTGCAACAAGTGCGCAGGCGATCATCAATCAAGGGACTGTACCAATATTAAAGGTAAAGACCCGCCTAAATGTGTTCGCTGTGAAGACCAGCACACAAGCAGGTATACAAAATGCCCCAAATACCCACAAGTCAATAGGAATAGAAATCCTTAGGTAGTTGAAGATAGATCTTTCGCTTCTGTTGCCTCTGCTTCAATTGACCACACAGAACTGGCTAAACTTCAAAGATTTCTGGGTAACTTAGTGAATATGCTAAAAGAAAGTGGCAACGATTTGCCGCAGATTACTCCACTTGAGAGCAGGAAATAATCATGGTTAGACATCCGTATAAAGTACTAAAGCAAGGAAAACTACGATGCACTATCTGGAATGCGAGGGGGATCCCTCGCAAGTGTCTGAGTTCTATGATTTCCTCACAAGTTGGAATATCGACGTGTTGCCTTTTTGTGCGAGACTCACCTCAAACAAAGCAGATGTTTTAACCTACCAGGTTATTATATTTACAGAAAAGATAGGATCCCTAAAAGCTACTGATCCAGCCTCTGGAGGGGCAGCTATTGTTATCAGAAAAGGCATTGATCTTACTAAGATCGTCACTCCAGATTTAGTAAAAATGGAAGCAGTATCCATTATCCTTAAAGATGTTGACGTTGGTGAGGTCAAGTTTACTTCCCTATACAGGGTGTAACTAAAGATGTGTTACAAACTTTGGGGAATGATAGAACTGGTCAAAATAAGCATTTTTTGTTCTATGAACATTGGTCCACAACTGCATTGTTTAAGAGTTATAGCAACTGTTCAAAATGACGCCCTTCAGCGTCAATGCAGGCTTGCATTCGTCGCTGTACGTTGCAAGACACCCGTTGCAGCATCTGCTGGGAGTCCCTGATGTTGTCTGCTGCTACAGCCAATCGTGCGATGAGTTCCTCCACTGAATTAACCATTGTTTCGTACATCAGGGACTTTAGGTGGCCCCACACAAAGAAATCCAATGGTGTTAGGTCTGGTGATCGTGGCGGCCAGGTAACTGGCCACCCCGTCCAATCCAACGATCGCCAAACGTATCAGTGAGGAAGGCCCGGACATGCTGTGAGAAATGTGGAGGTGCACCATCATGTTGGAACCACATTACTTGACGGATGTTAAGAGGTATGTTATCCAACAGTTCAGGCAGCACCTCCTGAAGAAAGACGAGGTAGGTTTGTGCATTCATACGAGCTGGGAGAATGTACGGCCCAATGAGGCGATTGCCAACAATACCAGCCCACACGTTGACAGAAAATCTTTGCTGGAAGCGCCTTGTCGAAATGGCATGTGGGTTGATACGGACCCAAACATGGATATTCTGGTGGTTGGAAATGCCTTCCCTGGTGAAGGTTGCTTCATCAGTGAACAGCACCTGCTGTGGGAATGCTAGTTCCTCTCTACAACGTGCAAGAAACCATCTGCAGAATGCCATACGTGGTGCAAAGTCAGCAGCTCCAAATGCTTGCACTCGTTGCATACGAAACGGATGAAACAGTTTGTCATGCAGAACTCGCCAAACAGACATGTGATCTGTGTTCATGATGTCGGGTGCTACATGTTGGTCTTTCGTGAACTCTACGAAGCACAGCATCTTCGAATTGAGCGGTACGACGGGTGCGAGCGCGACCATGCTCTCCACGCATCACAGCTACACTTCCTGTTGCTCGTAGACGTCGCACAAGCCGAGCAAACATTGTGTGAGCTGGCTGACGACGTTGTGGAAACTGCCGTCTGTACAGACGACAAGCAGCCCTTCCATTACCGTCTGCAGCACCGTACACTAACAACATGTCAGTGCACTAGTTAAAGGTGTAGTCCATATCCGGA
This sequence comes from Rhysida immarginata, assembly GCA_023313115.1. Classification (NCBI taxonomy): domain Eukaryota; kingdom Metazoa; phylum Arthropoda; class Chilopoda; order Scolopendromorpha; family Scolopendridae; genus Rhysida; species Rhysida immarginata. Next base: position 191,125 of record JAHWFO010115147.1, read on the forward strand.
TGCGATCACACACGTTAGATTTTTTAGTGTGCAGGATCTGCTTGCATGGTAATGTGATGGTGTGGTTATGTTACTTTAAAAATTTACATGACCATACCATAATTCAGAAAGGGGTGTGTCATAAGCCTGCATTGATGCTGAAGACGTCATTTTGAACAGTGGCTATAACTCTTAAACGATGCAGTTGTGGACCAATGTTCATAGAACAAAAAATGCTTATTTTGACCAGTTCTATCATTCCCCAAAGTTTGTAACACATCTTTAGTTACACCCTGTATATCCTTCCAGGGCACATGCTCGACCCTCGCGATCTCGATGAGTTTTTGTCCGGACCCATTCCAGTTGTTATGGCAGGTGATTTAAATGCGAAGCACCCTCACTGGAATTCTAGATGCACAAATCAGAGCGGCTCACTACTCTATAGATACATGTTAGATCAGATTGACACGCCATCGTCGGCCCCCTGGAAGATACATACTATACATACTACTGTGATCACTCACCTGTTAGTGATGTGCTTGACATAGCTATCCTCATGGGGTTTTTCTAACCATACAACATCTACACAGTGAATGCCTTATCATCTGATCACCTTCCTGTTGCTTTAAATTTCGAGGAGAAAAAATCGATCTGAGAGTAAATCTTCGTTACAAGCAGGACTGGAAATTTTTTAGGGAACTTTTAAAAGATAGTAGCATTCCATATCAGGATCCAGACAGCAGCAATGACATCGACGAAAATGTCAAAAATGTCACTCGCACCATTCTCATGGCTTCCGATGCTAGTGCTTCTCCAGTTGATTGCAAGCGGCCAGATCATCTTGAACTTCCTCCCAGCATCAGGGAGGCTATTCAGGAAAAAAATACTTACAGAAGACTGTGGCAACGTACCAGGCTCCCGCATTGCAAAACGAAGTACAACAGGCTATCGCGGAAAATCAGCGAGCAAATCCAGGAATTACGGAATCAAAGGTGGAATGACAAGATCAAGAGTCTGTCCGTCCAAGACAATTCTCTTTGGTAAACTGTCAGAGCTTTTAAAAGCAACAGGGCCATTGAACTTCCTCCTCTACTTACAGAAAGTTTGACCAGGACAAGGCTCAACTTATCGCTGACTCATTGAAAAGTCAATTCAATACGCCCAAGGAGGACTGTCTGGTTAATATTACCCGTGAAGTCAAAGACGTGTGTGAAAAGTTTGGCTTCTCTCAACGCGCTCTTACTCATCCTAATATCACTTGCACCTCTGAGATTTGAACACCATTAAGAACTTGAAAAACAAAAAAGCAGCCGGCTTCTACACCATCACCAACATTGCTCTGAAGAATTTGCCTCTTAATGTTGTTTGCATTATCACCAGGATCATGAATGACTGCTGGCTAAACGGTCACTTCCCTAGCGCCTGGAAGGACTCAATCATCCTCACTCTTCCCATCAGCTATAGGTCCATTAGCTTACTGCCAATGCTCTCCAAGGTCTTTGAGCGAACTATTCTCAAGAGGCTCAATGACTTCTGCGAGGCAAACAACCTTATTCGTGAAGAGCAATTCGGCTTCCGCACAGCTCACTCCTGTCAGCTCCAGGTATGGAGGCTTGTTGCTGATTTGAACGGTCCTCTCAACCTTTCTATGTTTGGTGGTATCGTCTTTCTTGACGTTCAAAAGGCCTTTGATCAAGTCTGGCATGATGGACTCATTTATAAAATGATTACTTATGGCTTCCCTGATGACCTGATTGCCTTGGTTCGCTCCTATCTGACAAATAGGACCTTCCGTGTTAAGGTTGGTGACTCCTTGTCTGTCCCTTGCGATGTTAATGTTGGTGTACCCCAAGGCTCTGTCTTGGGGCCTGCCTTGTTCAATTTCTTTATCCACGACTTTCCTAAGTTTGCAAAGTGCAATCTTTACTTGTTTGCTGACAACGGGTTCATCATGACTGGGCACGTAACCCAGTCCACGTCATCAGCCGTCTGCAGAAAGCTTTACACCAGAGTGAGAGCGGGTTCTCTAAGTGGCGCTTACAGCTGAATGTTAACAAGTGTAAAGCCATGTTCATCACACGCAAACGCAAAAACCCTCTAAGGCCCATCATCCAGTAGGAAGCTTGAGTGGGTTAAAAATTATAAGTACCTCGGAGTTGTGATTGATTCCAAGCTCAAATGGAACGACCATGTCCAATATTCGCTTAACAAGGCTAAGAAAGCGAAGTTTAGTCTCATCGGGCGAAACAGCGCTCTCAGAGTGCACAGCAAACTCTTGTTATACAAGGTAGTGATTCGTGCCATTCTACTTCACGGGATGCCTGCTTGGGCTTCCGTTTGCAAATCGAGATGGAAAGATCTTCAGACCTTCCAAAATGTTACCCTCCGGTCCATTGCTCAACTTGACAGAAGAGTTGCTAACAATCTCTCTATCTATGAAGATCTGGGGATGACCCACACTGGTTCCTATGTTCAAACACTTCTCAGGAACATGCTGCCCAAGATGAAACATCATGAAAATACCATGGTTACTGGTATCCTGGATCACTCACTCACTATCAGGGGTTCCCTCAGATTTCGAAGACCCCGTCATATCTTGGATGTCAATTTCGAGAACATTAACAAGGCCGCGTTCCCCAACTACTAGATCCTAGTTTTTCGGATTCGCTATTCGTCAATCCACAATCCGATTCTTGTCCCTACCATGAAGGGACTCCTCTCTGGATGACTTAAGAGGTTCATCAGGCTTCTTTCCTACTTCAGTGTACCTCATTTGATTTACTTTTTGGGCGAGCGTGTTCAGTGAGCTAAAGGTTCCTGGACCACTCGTACTACTTTTTTCACTACACTGATCGATTGTCGATTGATTGTCGTACTGATTATCATTTTGACATTGAATAATGAACCCAAAGAAAAAAGATCATGATTTCGAAAAAATAATAATTGTCGATAATAAATCGATATTCATAATGATGGCAGGGCATAATTATCGATATTCGTTAATAAGAGGTATCTCATGACCAACATTGCAAGGCAAAGTTTGTGCTTTATAAATAAGATTCAATTTTTTCCTTTTCTTTTTTATTTATTTATTTAAGTTAAGGAAAATACAATAAAGCCCGCCTGGATCCGGTATGGTCAAAGACCGACAAGTTAGGACCCAATGGGCTCAATAGATAAACAATAATATAAGTCACAGCAAGGCATAGAATTCCTGTCGTTCGGGCTTTTCTTAGAAAAGATAGTTCTTAGAACTTAACATTTTCTTGAAAGTTTTTAAAAACTGAAGATAATGGAGAGTTAGGAGAATATTGAGAAACTGAACATGTGGAGAGTGATCAAGAAGTCATTGAAGTTCCCAGGCCGCCCTCGACGATGCAAGCGTATCAACTCATTCAGAATTTTGGGATTGCAGAACACACAGACGAGAATAAAAGAATATGCACATCCACTGCCAGCCAAGAAGAGATTTGTATCGTCGAAGTTCACCACAGCAGGACGAGTGTACAGTCGGGTGCAAAAACGTTTTTACCTAGGTCAAAGTTGTTCGCCTTCCTTACAATACTTCAGTCCAATGAGATTGCTTTTTTCAGCTGTCCAGTGGAACACGATTACTATGGGACGATTCCATTAAGTTTTATCTTAACATGCTTGACGAAAGACAATGGAAAATCACAAATGTTTTTTGTTCGCTTGAAAACTGATTCATCAATGGATGTGATAAAAGATACGAATTGGTCTGTTGGCCTTTGGGTTAGGGAATTCAGAGGTAAAAACCCTCAATTGGTTGAAGAAATCTTTAATAGTAAATCTTATGCGAGGCCTAAGCAATAGTAATAGTATTTTTTTACCCTTTGCGATATGCTTCACTGAAGAACTCGAGTACGCTTTTCATCTGTTATGCTAATGTCAGATCTTGGTTTTCGAAAATTTATGAAATTGAAATATGGGTGAAACACCTTGATCCGGATATATGTATTTTGACTGAAACACATGACTCTTCTTCTATCTTGAATGATCATTTTAATATACATAGATCTGATAGACTTTCTAGAGGTGGAGGCGTGGCAATTATAGTGAAAAATAGTTGGAAGTCTACCATCCTTTTGAAGGGTTCTAATATTTGCCTTGATTTCTTAACACTGAAAATCTATAAAAATAATCTTGATGTACGAATTCTGGCAATTTATAGACCAAGTTATGTGTCAATCGAACAGGTAGTTGAAATTATATATGTGCTAAACCATTACAAAATTAATTTCGTGGTCGGTGATTTTAATATAGATTTTGATAAACTTACTTATGCTAGAAATTTGATTATCAATACTTGTGGTCTTCTAGCTTTGAAACCAGTTATTACCTTTCCAATCCGTGTAACAAATTCTACCGCCGCCCTTTTGGATCAGATTTTTATTCCAACATTCTGGAACGATTATTGTGTTGAAAATTATATTTTACCAGCTTGTGATCACTTGGCGTTGTCTTGTAAGATTAATCTAGATAAAAGCTATAAAATGAGGGAGAGAATCTAAAGGTGAAATCGGTTTCTTTTCAACATGTTGATTGGAAAAAATTCCTCGTTACCCTGGAACATCTGGATTGGGAGAACTATTTTGATATTAAGGATGTTGATGTTACATTTGAAATATTTTATGAAAATATTAAATTAGCGTTAAACCTGAGTGGTCTGTCTAAATATGGTAAAATATGGTGGTTAACACCCACAAAAATTTTCGAGCGCGCGCGGAATTTTTGTCGTTGTTTTTTTTCTCGAAATGATCTTTTCCGTAGGTCATGACGATGTCCTATAGGGAATGAACTTTCGGTAATTTTTAGAGAACCCCGAGAATCAGAGGTGTCACGACTTTGAAGTTTGCTGTTCTTCAATCTACAGGAAAAGAAAAAAAAAGAGAAATTGAATATCATATAATTAAAAAGGAAATGATTACCGAAAATATAAAATTACTGAAATGTACAAGTCCATTGTTAAGACAAATCAAAGAAATCTAAGCGATTGTTTCTCTCGATGACAATAGACACGTGAATGATGAACCTTGTGGGCTTTGTTAGAAGGAATGTAGAGTTTAGTTTTTTTTTGGACAAAAGGTTGGTAGAGGCTGAAGGAGCAAATGGCGTCAGACGAGAAGGAAGCCGCGTTTTTTCAAGACATTGTCTGCCAGAATGTAGAGGACTCAAAATAAAGGAGTCAACATGTATCGCGTACCCAGTCAACGCCGAGAACATTTAGCCTCATGGAATTTAAATTGTTTGAATTCTAAATTAGATAATTAACGAAAAATGAAATTATAAAGCAACCCTAACCCAGAAATTAAGTTCTGTGGAACGTGAGCGAAGGAGAAAACGATCTAATGGATTATCGTTCTCAAGGCCACGCCAGGATGTTAATTTACCTAAGACGAATGTTTCAGTTAAGAATCCGGTAAGGTAGCAGTCATTTTTGGCCATAACATTTATAATTGAAAACACTCTGCCGTGCTCTTTTGGTTTCGAACAGATTTGAAGATAGCCAGCCCACAAAGTCAGCGCTTGGAATTTAGAAGGGTAGGAATCAAACAATGACGCCAGAAGCAACGCAGAAACCCAAAGATGTTTTCGAAAACCTTGGCAAAAGCACCGTTCGAGGAAATTCTTCGGTAATCCCATCGATGATCACCTGAAAGGAAACTAGGAAAATTAGGTATTTAATCGACGGTCCTACCTCATACTAATCGTATTAACCTGATCCCCTAGTATACGTCTCCCCGCCTTCTGACTTACCTTAATCCCCCGTCGACTGACCTTACCTAATACCAAGATGGCGTGCGGTCGATTACATTGTAACTTTTCATCAGCGGCAAGAATATCTGAACTAGAACCTATAGAGATCAATGATAATATGTACAAGAGATATGATTAAGGTCAAGAAAAAATATCAGAGTTAAATTTTAGCACTTACCTGGAGAGTAAATAAGAACGTCGTAACTATCACTGTTAATGGAATGTATTTATAATTAAATGAAATTTTTACATGGCAGTATCAATTTTGAATGAACTATTTAATGAACGTGAGGATGATTTCAAGATATGTTGATGACTATGTTGTTTGGATATTCAGTAGGGTAGATGTACCAGTAGTTGACAGTGCACCAGTAATTGGCAATTCACGATTTAAAAGCTTTTAATAAAGTAATAAGGCAAGAAAAGGAACTGGTGTTGCCACCTCGTATTAAACAATGTATTAGGCTTCCCAGAAAAGCAAAAAACTAGGAATTTTGCTCCCTATTATGGCCGCAAACACATGTTGATTGTTCAATGCCTTACCGAGTCGAAAAAACCTTACAATGAACCACTACGTGAGGGGTTGATTACTTGAATTTATTTCATGAATGTTATGCAATATTTGTTACTAATTTTACCTGAACCTTTTTGTGTGCTCAGTGGACATTACTCCTAGTATTAACAGAATTTCTGATGACCAATTTGTTAACTGTTTTAACCCACCGTCAATTACTAGAACCCAGATATGTAGTTTCACTGGTAATTGACATAACCTTTCAATTATTGATAATTTCTGTGTTTGAAAAAAAAAACGAACAAAAATATACTAATGCGACATAGAATGTAGGGTAATAATAAAGAAAACATAATGTCTTTATGTGTAACTTCCTAATTTCCAGCAATTGATCTAGATGCGTCAATTATAGGAACTTGATTGTCAATTTCTAGATCAGCCAATTTGACATAAATCTTCTAGGCCCTATTCGCCGATTCTTTTTGTTGGTCCTGAATCTTGTCACAGAGACGTTCAACAGATAGCCCAGGACAAGTTATCTTCCAAGAAGAAAACTACTATTCTGTTTACTATGATAAGAAGTAGCATTTGCAAGTAGGAGAATAATAGTCAAAAATCAATTTTTTTCTACCAACAATTTGTTGGCCAAGATGTAATGATATTGAACTGCTGGAAAACACGTTCATTTTCTATGGTTCTTGCACTCTACATTGGAGTGAACTGATTTTATTTATTATTTCAAAAGGAAAAAATATAAGTGGTCTATATGAACAACTTAAGTTTTAAAAAGCATAATTTTAGTAAATGTTAAATACTTTAGACATTCTTAAAAATGCTTGATTTCTTCAGCTACTTTTGAATGTTATCAATTTTTTTTGTAAAAATAGTTAACAAAAATAGGTAATTAAATTATTGTCAATTACTGGTGAAACTGCCTGTCAATTTCTGGTACATTAACTGTCAACTACTGGTGATTACTGCATTAGTTAGGAAAAAATTTAATTACTTAATAGCTTTTAAAGATATAATAATTGTTTAGAAATTGGCACATCCTGCACTATATTTGTATATTTGCAATTTAATGGTATAACTAGAAAAATTTCAAAATGCAATTTGATTTACGTACACAATTTCGTTTCACAGCAATGTCTTAAACTGTCAATTACTGGTACATCTACCATATTAAGAAAAATTCTAACATATATGTTTTTTTTCATTTTCGAAAAAAACTGTCGAAAAAGTCGATCCAGACTTCCCTGTGCATATGTATTACGAACTTGTATCTACCGAAGACAAGGTAATATGTAGAACACTAAGACTATAGAGTTAAGGATAGACCCAGTTTACATTGGATATAATGAAGCCTTGCATCGAGAGAAATGGAATTAAAGATAGATGTTAAAAATATTGACTTTGGGAGGACAAATTAAAAGCAGACAATATAGAAAAACGTATGCGTATGATTAGTATTAAAAGGAATAAAGCACAGTTTTATATTTCGAAGAACCAGCGTATGGAGTATTTAATTCCTTTGTCAAACAATTAATCGTGTTTTGCGATTTACCGAATGAATTTAAAAGTCAGTTCTTTGGTTTAGCGCCTAGCTTTCGAGCGTGAAAGCACCAATTTTTAATGTACTGTACGTTGCCTGGAATCGGAGCGTTACAGAACGTTTTTTTTCGAAATATAAAACTGACGTTTTGTGTTGAATCATAGACTGAAAACAGACAAATAAAGGAAGTTGATATTCTTGGAATGAATGCATAAGTTCTTTCGGAAGAGTTGAAAAGAATATTCACGATAATATTGCCGAAATACGGAAGGGCGCGAACATGGAACCCGTTCAAAAGAACAAGTTGCTTGCCACGTTGTACATGCGTCGGTTCCCTCCACATCTACTCAATGTTTTGGTCATTGAAGAATTGAATGATTACTTGAAAGTAGAAGTTACGTCCGCAATGGATCCGGCGGCTATTTTAGATAGACACTTAAAGAAAATTCATGATGGCGTCGTGGTGCATCCCGACGTTGCAGGGTGGGAAACCACAGACATTGAAAGTTTTATTCTTAAGGATTTATCACGTTTTACCAAGAGCGCAGATCACTATAGCTTCGAGCGCGTTCATCCTACTTTAGAAAGACAAGTGGAAGTCTTAGAAGACATATTAAATGAAAGTAAAGAAGATATCAAATAGTTTCGGGATAGGCAAGTTTTACGTCACGTGCTCAACTATGTTGACAAAAAGATTATTTTGGCTGTTCTGTTGAGAATTTTCATTTTATTAATAATAAACTAATCTATTTGAATAAATCATTAGATGGTCAGTGAGGGTTTTAATTGTACGCTAACCTCAGCTGTTCAAATTAATGATGAAAAATAGGAAAGAAAATTCCGCGGCCTGGGTTCGAACAAGGAACCTTTGGCTCAGACCGCCAACGCGCCCACCAATTGTTCCTGGTTCGAACCCAGGCTGCGGAATTTTCTTTCCTATTTTTCATCATTAATCTATTTGGTTAGTAATGCAACATAAATGATGGACAGTATCGATATAATTATACGCGTAATCAAGAGATAAGTTGATGCAGCGATTGTTGTAGTGTAATGCGGAAGTAACTTACTGGTGTAAGTGGAAGCTCGAAAATTTTCTTTTGACTGCTCGAAAGGTTACAAGTCTCATTTTTTTGTGTATATAAAGTATTCAACGACAATTATGCCAAAACCAGCTGAAAATAATATTAGAAAATTAATAGTTCATTTGATTTTCGTAGAAATAACATGAATATTTACTATGAAGTGTAGACTTTTCAGTCAATTGAAATATTCTGTTCAAATAGCAGTCAATCGAAATCCTTTTGCAGTTCAGGCTTCATAATTCGTTACAGGATTAAAGAGCAATGAACTAATGTAAATATTAAAAAAAAAATTCGAAATAAATACGACCTTTCCTACTTTTATATATGAAGTTTTGAGAAGAACATGCGAAACATTAAATGCACATTTTATAAATATTGAAATTTAATCAGGAGTTTCTGTTTTAGTTAGTCAAAGAAAGCAGGTATCGTGAATTATTTAATATTCTTGAACCCAGCGAATTTAGTGACTATTCTATTCTTGTATGTAATTTGAATAGCGACTCTAACAAGAAGAGGATTGTCACGTGGATTTCATCGGCGTGAGCGTCGACCGATGAGGAAAGAAGCTGACGACGCGAGTGACGAAAATGACGTAAAGAGCGTCATCCTAAAAAGGTCTCGTGATCACGGGTGGAGGAGAAAGAAAAAGAAATCACGGCAGCGAGCGAGGACGGACGTGCGACCCAAGAGCGAGCAATATCAACCGTTGGGAAACGGAATAAAGGATTTATTCCGCCTTGAGCCAGCGTGAAAATGTTTTTACCGTAGGAACGGTAAAAGATTCTCGGAGTCGAGTACGTTCGACGGAGGAGTCGACAGCGAGTCGGAGAGAACGGTCGGCGAGGCACGCGCTGGGCGAGACGACGAGCGCTCGACCACGGAGTGTCGGATGCCGAGCTCGAGGAGATAATCGCATGTGCCATGGAACATGTATTCCTCCAGTTAAACGGTGAAAATTCGACGGGAGACAGCGAGAGGCACGCGGACGAGCTACCCGCCACCTCCGAAGGAACGACGCCGCAAAATGAGCGAAGCCCATCGAATGCGAAGGAGGAAATATTTCTGCAGAGACTTTTCCGGAATTACGGTAGGACGTCACATTTATATTCGTTAGCATACTGGTTTTGTACGCGGGCCACGGATAGCCTAAATGTAATTCACTTTAAAATTCCTTCTGCTCGCACGGAACTGTTTCATGGGTTAATGTTAACTATCTGTACAATCGCAAACGCAAGTCCCACTCTCGGCCCTGCGGGCCTCGCTGGCCGCTGCTTTCTGTTACTCGAACGCCAGTCCCACTCTCGGCCCTACGGGCCTCGCTGGTCACTGGTTTCCGTTACTCGAACGCCTTCGGCGTTCTGTCTACGACGTCCCCCTCCGGGGGTAAATAACTGATATATACCCCAACCTATTTGGTTACAGGAGGCAGTTGGTTTCCCCTCGGCCGGTTACAGGAATCGCTCCTCATGTCAGGAATCTAAGAGATTAAATGTGCACAATGTGGCAAGGTTTATAAAGGTCAGACGTTTAGAAACACAGAAACCAGTTAACAGAGTACTTATAATATAAATAATATACATAAGCACAATTCAGTTTGCGGATTCAGTCATCGCGCGATTGTGCAGATAGTTAACATTAACCGTTTCATGTATACTTCCAATACGAATCCATTGACTGGGCTGAGGGTGACGAGGCTCTAGGAGTGTTACCTTTCTCTTTGTGCCAATTTATCATAAGAGGAACGGGAGGGGCGGGTTCATCCCTAAGCGCTCAATGTCGCTACCTCACAAATAAATATGAGCTGGAACTTTGGTTATCCATGTGGTGGTCGTCGGCAACGTTAAATCACGGAAAGTGAATTTCGTCATCTAAGCGAAGGCAGTGCACTCGTTAAGGCAGAGAGATTCGACGCAGCATAAGTTAAAATTAGCCCGTATCGTTGTGGTCTATGTGAACGATACGGCAATTATTTGTCTGGGATACTGATCCTATTTTATCCTCTCAGCGTGGAAGCGACACGGTGTTCGACGGACGGCGAAAGCGTCAGGCATAGTGTATGAGAAACCAATTCTTCTGCGTAGCTTCGTGTGTTCTTCATATGTATGTAATAGCTTCAGTGAGTGGTGGTTCTGTGCATTAAAATATATTATATAGTTATACTTAATCACGAATGGTGAAATTGAATATAGTGCGACGTTTCAGTGCTACTGTGAAAGAATTAGTGCTTTAAGTGTGTTGCATTGGGTGAGATGACGCGCATTCATGATAGTCTTATAGAGTGTGCAACGTTGGCGTACCAAAAGGTTAAGGTGCACTGTTCCTTAAATCAGCAAAAAATTGTGGTGTTGGTGTAGCAGCGTTTTCGTGTTCTGTATATGTGTATAGAAGCGACGTTATATCGATACGGTGATTCATACCAAGCCGTTTTTCTCGTGTCAGCGTTTCAAGTTTAGTGAACCCTTTTCTACGACTGGAGTTGGTAGATCATATCGCCGGTGTTTCAGCGGAAACCCTCACCTACGACGATCGTCTGCAACGAGGGATTGGCAACGGACGGCGTCGGAATTACCTAGACTTCTCTCATTACAATTATTGACATTTTCTAAGAGTATCAAAAATTAGTTACTCAAGAACCTTTTACCAAATATTTCCACTGCCAAAAACTTTATTCAATAAATTTACTGACGACTCTAATTATAAAAATAATTTATAAGCCAATAAAAATATTTTTGTTTACACGTTCCCTCCTCTTGTCCTCACTCTGCTAAATCCACGATTAAAAGCAGGAGGACAATGTTTCAAGGAGTAATATAAAAGTGTCTCCAAATAGGGGAAGCTAATTGGACAAATGGGTGGGAAAAGTGACCAATATGCGATAGTAGAGCTAAATATAAAATTTCAGATAGCTAACAAGGCAGTTTTATGGAAAGTTTTCATATTATTTTGTACTAGCAAAGGTACCCGGCGTTGCCCGGGATAATTCCACTTGGATGTAAAGAGAACAATCTCCAAAAATTAAATTAAATTTTGCAATATCTTAAAAATAAACCCATGAAAATGCTTAGAATTAATACAGTAAAAATTCTTAATGAAAATTCGAAAAAAAGGCTCACAATGGCTGGACCTCTCCAATAATTTCTTACTCACGTAATCTTACCTCAGATGTATACTTAGTGTTGTTGCAATTTCCACTCTTCTCTC
>JAHWFO010115147.1:213230-228715 GCA_023313115.1 Rhysida immarginata
ATAACAGGAATTCTATGCATTGTTACAAATTGAAACTTATCCATATTGCATCATCATTTTATGTTCATTCTTATAATTCTTGGAAAGGATTGCTTTATCATTGCATCATCATTTTGAGGTCATTGTTATTGGTGAATTGCGTGTTGAAACCATTGTTGATACCTATTGTTGCACAAACTTTTATTTGCATTGTTGGTTATGAGATATATATTGTTGGTCCGTGCAGAGTGTTTGTGAATTGCGTGTTGATACCATTGTTGCAAAAACTTTGTCTTGCATTGTTGGTCATGCGATATTTCTCATTAATATGCCCTGCTATAACCATGAATATCGATTTTTTATCAATAATTATTATTTTTTCGAAATCTGAAGTAGACAGTGACCTTCCTCATGCTTTGAAGGTCATGTATGCGAAATTTTATCAAGATCAGAATAAAACTGTAGATTTGTATAAAAAACATACAAACCCACAAACATCCTTCTTTATATAGATAGAATAGATAGAAGAAGAGAAGATAAACACATGAAAACGCTTAGAATTAATACAATAAAAATTCATAATGAAAACTCACAATGAAAATTTTTAAATGCTCACAATGGATGGACCTCTCCATGTATGCTGCTGCTAACCTAAATAATTTCTTAGTTACGTAATCTTACTTTAGATGTTCCCCTTGATGTTGTTGCAAAAACTTGGCCATTCATCTCTTTGTGTAGTCTAGCAGTCGCCGATTCTTTAATTACCATTTGCTTAATACAGCACGGAGCTAAAGGATTGCTTTCTCTCTCGTCTTTCCACTCTTCCTCAATAGTCTGCTAACTCTCCATTATCTCCAGTTACTGATTATTTGTAAAGATTTTCAAGAAATTGTTAAGTACTAAGAATTCTCTTTTCTAAGAAAAGCCTGAATAACAGGAAGTCTATGCATTAGATTCCATATTGCACAAACTTTGCCTTGCATTGTTGGTATCGGCCTCGGTGGCTCAGCGGTTGCGTGATCGCCTCTGATGCCCGAGTACGCGGGTTCGATCCCGGCCGAGGACGACGAGGATTTTTCAGGGGGAAATCCTGAGATCACGCACTTCCTTCGGAAGGGAAGTAAAGCCGTTGGTCCCGTGTAGTCGTTTGCCGGCTGCACGTTAAAGAACCCTTGCGAGGCAAAATTTGCGGCCCCTATAACGCCGTCCTGAAATGACCATGGCAGTTGAAAAGGACGTTAATACCAAACAAAAACAAAAAACAAAAAAGCATTGTTGGTCATGAGACATATACTGTTGATCCTTGCATAGTGTTGGTGCATTGCGTGTTGACACCATTGTTGATACCTATTGTTGCAGAAACTTTTCCTTACATTGTTGGTCATGAGATATATATTGTTGGTCCATACAGACTGTTTGTGAATTGCGTGTTGATACCAATGTTGATAAGTATTGTTGCACAAACCTTGCCTTGCCATAACCATGAATATCGATTTTTTTATCAATAATTATTATTTTTTCGAAATCCTCATGCTTTGAAGGTCAAGTATGCAAAATTTCATGAAGATTTGCATAAGAAACAAACAAACAAACAAACCCATATACAAACATCCTTCTTTATATATATAGATTAGCAGAGGACCCGGCGTTGCCCGGGATAATTACGCTTGTATGTAAACAGAACAACCCCAAAAAGCTAAATTAAACCTTCAAATTGGTTAAATAATAACTCAATCACTACAATATAGAGCGAAGGGACTATCCATTCTAAGAACAATCCGAAAGGCAGGAATTTACCTCTTCACTGAAAAAATCCATTCTAGGTGATATACCGGGACTTGATTTACCGAAAAAAAAATTTATAAAGGCTCACAATGGATGGACCTCTCCAAGGATGCCTTCTAGTCTAAATAATTTTAGTCAAAAGAAACATCATCAACCAAATTCTTAGTCTTTGCCCTAAAATTAGACAAATATTAAAACCGCTCTTGGTATAAAACCAGACTATTGTCAATGAAGAAAAAATATTAAAATGTGACAACAACTAAGCGTCAGTACTCATTAGAACATAATAAAATCTACTAAACTTATTAATATTCTGTTTTATGTAATTACAGTGCTCAACAGAGATAGACGAACAACTATTCACATTGCTCAAATAATTCAACGTGTTTAAAATTTGTGGAAACTTTGAGAAGAATTCCTATATCAAACAAACATTTGTAACTTCCACAATTAGTTTTCAAAATCTTAACTAATGATTAACTCACTAAGTGATAAAGGAAAACATACTGAAAAAAAAACAATTAGGAATAAGCAACATAGAAAACACAATAGGAAAGAATCAAAAATTTGCCTTATAGGCTCAAAATGAATATATATTGGTATAACTTGGGACGGAAAACAAACATAGCAAAGTGAAAATAACGGAAAACGTAACTGAATTTTCACCTCGAATCAGAATTAGATCAAAATCAGACTTCCAAAGGGAAATGACAAATGACGGCTGCAATGAAATACAAACAGTGCTGAAGAAAGACACTGTGTCACGGAAATCGAAGCTGGGTTCGGATTCCAGTGACCCTCGCATGTGCTTTCATAGCCGTACCTTCTACCGTTCGGAGAAGGGGACTGAGCAGTGCAAAATATGTCGTCATCACAATCCGGACGCAAGAACCAATGAGAGCCATGGAGGCGGAGCGAGAGAGAGGCGGGATAATTGGAAACCTCAAAGAGTCGAGAAAGGCAAAAGTAGAGAGCATACAGAGGAGTCCAGGGGGGTGAAACTCATAGCTTTTTTTGTCAAACTAAGATGGCGGAGCTATGAAGACTGCTTACTAATGTTTTCTGCATTTTGGCGTTTTAATGACAAAGTTATAAATATAAATGAGTAAATAAAAGAAAATATTTATGATGGAATTTGATGAAAATAAATTAAATAAATAAAAAATAGCTAAAATTTAATTAAAATATAAAATATAATAAGAATAGATTAGTTAAATGATAAACAAAATAAATAAAACAAACTAAAATAATTAATTAATTAAATAAATTTGGCTAAATAAATAAAGTGAAATAATTATATGCACAAATTAATAAATAAAATCAGTAAAATAATAATTAAATTTAATCACTGCTTTGAAGATATTGTTGTTACAAAATGCGTCAGCGCAAATAAAACTAATTTCACGCATTGGTAAATTGGAAATACCTTATCTTTTTTTTAGACACATAATTGATTTTACCATATTGTAGAAGCATCTTTTGCCATAACAACAGTCCCAATTCTTGTTCGGGAAAACTCAGATTTTTTATGTAAAAATAGATATAATTTTATTTGTAATCAATTATTCTATTTTTTCTATTCTTTAATTTTATTTTACTGTTTTGCAGACAGTGATTGTTGAGTATATATTGTTTTAATAAATGTTAATTAAAAAATCTCCACGTGATAATCACTGTCTGCAGGTAGTTGTCCCTCGCGAATAATTTTTTTAATTATTTATTATATTTAATCTCAATTCGCTCAATGTAGCGATTATTATTTCTCGTTACAGTGTTTTGCTGTATTTAACATACATTTAAGTATTTCTTTATTTTATTCCGAGAAATATTTTCTTTTGTAATTGAGATCGCAATGCCTATTCCTCAATTAAATCGTATTGTATAGTACATTCTTTTGTACAGAATTTTTGTATTTTATAAATAAATATCGCAATTTTTACCAAAATAAAAGTCTTTTAACGAGCCACGTTTACTCTTAAGTTTTGGGATTCTTTCTTTTAAAGTACCACCCATTAAATTCTATTTATTTTGCTTCCCTCTCTGAACAATTCTTTTGGCCGATGATATTGGTAAGGTCAGGGCAAAGTTCCTGTGTAATATGTCTAACAGTTTGGATGCATTCAGTGAGAGCTTTTTTTGTTCTTTGTCAACGTTTTCTGTATTCTATTTATCATGATTGCCCATAGATTTTCGATTAGATTTATGGCAGGCAAATTTCTTGGCCATTATTTCTCTTTTCCGATTTTTTTGGACGTATAAGCTGGTACTTTATCCTGTTTGAAAATAACATCTTCAGATGAACAGATCTAGTCAATAGTTGAGTGACAAAGAATTCCATCATTTTTGTATAAACTTCTGCATGGAACCGGCTGCTCACAAAAAAAAAATCATTTCACCAACACTTTGACTATTAAACAACCCCATAAATCATATGATTTAAAGGGTGTTTTACTTCTCGGTTGACAGTTGAAGGTAGAAAAAACTTTTGCAAGAAATCCATCCAATTATTTCTTGGTAATCACTATATTGTTCTCATTTTCATGCTGAATTGTATTTGCAAATATCATAATTAAAAATGTAAAAATGAGATTAGAACAGTATTTAAAAACGTTAACCAAGCAATATGCAAACAAAAAATTAAAGTATGCCAAAAGAGTTTTGAAATTATCTTAATAAACGAAATAATGAATTCACAAAAGTGAAATTTTTTTGTATACATATCTAGGCCCTTTGTTTATTGGATGAATAAATTTCAAATTTCAAAAATTTCAAACAATTAATTTGTTTTTATAATATAATCTACAACAGTTAATTTACTACTTTTTACTTATTACTTGTTTGTCCTCCTAAAATTACTAAAAATAAAATAAAATATTAAAAAAAAAAACTTTTTTATATTTTTACCCCCCTTCATCCATTCTTGTTTTTACTTTAAAAAAGAGTATTCCTTTTTTGGTTTAAAAAGTGAAATAAAAAAATAAGGATTCATAAAATTAAAAAAAGACAAAGGTGTAGCAGGGCATAATTTTTTTTCATTTTAAAATTTATTATTATTATTATTATTATTATTATTATTATTATTATTATTATTATTGAAAGAGCACTCTCCAGGAGTAAAAGAAGAATAGTGTGAAAATTAAAATTTAATATGAAACGCGCGCTCTCTTTAAGGACACTGAACGTTGGAAATGCCATATTAAGCAACAACGTCGTCTGCTTATTCTTCAAGTAAAGCACTAGATAATACTAGTATTATCTAGTGCTTTATCTTCAAGGGAATCGAAGCGCCGCCCTGGCGAGCACTTGATCCCAAGTCCCATGATTTAGCATTGAGTTTCCACCTCTGGTATATATCTATCTCTATGGAGGAGTCCGAGGAGAAAGGTTGGGCACGGATTTCGGCATGCATAGACAGGTGCGTCGAGCTGTGTTCTGTTACAAGCCGGCGGGATGCAAGAGGCCTCGGCAACAGAATTAGCGGAGAGGCGACGCGGGAAAATGGCATCGTCGAAGCGGCAGTGAAATTGCCCTGCAGAGAAGCTCCGTGGGCAAGGAATTCGACTTCACGACTGCGAGAGAGAAACTGCGCAGTCACCCGTGCGAATTCGAGCGGTTGGGAAGCCCCGAGTGTCGTTGCGAAAACGATAGTGTCCTATCCCACATTCCTCGTGAGTACTGTATGTTTTGTTCAAAATAATGCTCGAGCCATAAGTTCGTTATTCCACGATTTCTACCGCCGTGATTTGAGCGAAGGTATGGAAGTGGAATGTTCATGGCCGGCTGGAATGGCCGCTTACATAGAGAACTGTTATGGATTTTCTTATGCGCGTCGTAGTTCTGCGAGGGGCTCAGCATATTCGTAGTTATTTTGTCATTGCTGTAATTGTGATGGTTAATTGTAGTGGGCGTTTTTCTTAAGTCATAGCCTAGTTAATTTATACTTTTTCTGTGCGTGGTTTTCAGGATCCTGCGCGACCGACGTTTGTATTAGCACATGATAGTGTATTAGGCTAAGAACATTTCCCGAACATTGACTTTAAGTAGTCCACATTGTGCGTTGGATTGTGGATAGCTAATTGTGTGAGTGATGTTAATTAGCTCTATGTTTTTACGGACGCCAATGTGTCTCCGTTTCAGTTCACGGACTTTTTCATTGGACTTTCAGAATGATAAACTCTGAACGTGTACTCTCGTGACTATTGTTGTAATTGATATTTATACACATAGTTACTGGTCGCCATTAGTATTTTCTTTGTGTCGCTTAAGCAAAACGGCGCTCTACTTGGAACTATAGTGATAAGCTTATTTTAGTATTTAAGCCTCTGTATCATTTTGTCTCTTAGCGTTAAGTTAGAGTTTGTTGTTGAATTATGTTTTTGGATTGGAATTGAAGCGAGCCAGGCTTCATTGTTAGAGGTGATTCCTTTAGGTACTAAGTTGATGAGCTTAAACGCTTGCTAGTTAAGTGACCTTGTTTTGATGCAATATTTGTAATTGAGTATCAATTGAATGTAGTAACGAGTTGTTACTTCTTGGATTCCATATACATGGTTTATTTTATCTTGCTTATTGTTAACGTATGTTTAGACATTAAGCGAATGTGTTATTTTTACTTTTAAATGGAAATTATTTTAATTAAGGGTTTATGTGATGAATCTGCATTTGTCCTTAATTACTTTCCTAGGTTTTATTAAATAAATGTTTAATTTATATTACATCCTTCCCTTGTTACGTGATCTTATTATTCCACTGTGCCAGCTGTTATAGCCTCTGCAATTTACACGTTACACACTGCTTGTTGGTGTAAAATAAAAAATAAAATAGAGACACGATTAACCCTTCCCCCCCCCCAAAAAATATTAAAGAAATTTCAAAATGCTGTACACATCAAAATGGAAGAGTAGAAGAGAACAAAAATTAAAAAAAAAACCTACAATATAGATAGGCTAACTGTCCTGATTAAATTGTCTCTAAGTAATACACAAAACACCATCAGAGCTTTCAACATAGTCCAGAAACTTCAGAGATATGAATGACATAAGGTCTTAAGTTTGAAAATGACCGCAAAAATGATTTAGATTCCTTGCACATTTGCTTTAAATTAAAATAGAAAAAAACATCTCATCAAACCCAACACATCATTGAAGTGGCACAAGATGATTCTGAATCAAAGTTTCTGGTAATTTTGTCCATCTCAAGCAGATAAAAAAAAAACGAAGACCTTTTAGCCTAAGCTGCCCAAGCAAAAAATCAGCTAAGTCACCTCCACGACCGAACAGAAACGTTTGGATGACGTGAAGCGCCGTCTGAACACTGAAGGGCCTAGCCTAGACCACTCCAACAGGAGAAAGGACCTCAGGTGGAGTGCCACGGTTTTCCAACGATCGACGTCGGGTAGTCGATGCGACGATGTCTGTTCAACCATGCCAACCACAATTCCCTGATGAAGGAAATTGTGATGGTTAGGTCCAAGTGGTATGGTTCGCCAGTGGAGGCATGGAACAAGCAGCGCACGGACTGATGGGTTAATTTCTTCAGATCATAATGTTGCTTGAGACGACTCCAGATGGATTGAGCGAACGGGCACTCCAAGAATAAACGGGCACTCTAGTGTTCCACTATAAGAACATCCAGCAGACCCGACCACTTTCCACTTGAATAAACATTGGAGGGAATGGAATCCGTCGTGCAGTCAACGCCCTGGAAATTAAAAACGGTTCTCTCGAAGGCGATGAATTTCAGTGCCTTCATGATTACTGCCCACGGATACTCTGCATGCAAGCGAAAGATATCGGTCGCCGCACCTGGGTCGTCCTGCTAGAAGAACCACGATTGTCGCAGGTCATTCACGTCAATCTGGCGTAATGATGGTAGAAAGGTCACCACGTCCTGTTGAAAGGATGATCACTGGCAACGATGATGGCATTGGCAGTCCATTTACCTTGAAAAAGATACGTAGGTGTATAAACATGAAGTTCGCCCACATGGGAGGATGGTGCAGGAATACCCGGATCATTGCTGCCAGTCTGGCAGCAACGAGGCAGCGATGGATATCGGGTAATCCCAATCCTCCCCTCTCAAAGGGGGTGAATAGCAACGAGGCACGGAGTGGATGATGAATGATGCTGGAACCCCACACAAAATTCACAATGTCCTACTCACTTTATGTAGATCTCGTTGCAAAGGCAAGGAAAATAGGCATTTCGATGTTAGCACAGGAATGACGTGGGTCTTGATGAAAAGCGCCTTGACAAACATCGAAGTGGAAAAACGAAAGTTTTTGTCAAGGCGGGAGACACTTTGATAACACTTGTTGCCAGTGATCAGTGTCCATAATTCTTGAGAAGGAAAAATTGTATCCCAGCACTGTCACCTGGCTGCCCCAGGAGATCGGGAATAGGTTTCGATGCTCCTCACTACAGTAACCCAAGGTGATCCCCTTATATTTGATGAGATTGATGGTCCTTCCCGTCTAGGCACTGAACTGTTCAAAAGTTGTCCTGAAGACGTGCAGGGAATATGAGTCCGAAGCAAAGAGTACAACATCGTCCGCATATGCCAGCGACGTGAAGGAGATCGACACTGCAGTAGGTGATATCCACGGACGTCAGGACGGCGACTGAGGTGATGGAATAATGGTTCCAGGTAAATGATATACAGGAGAGGGATAGGGCGCGCTCCTGGCTGACGCCCTTTAAGAGTTCGTATGTAGGTGAAGAAGAACCATTAATGGACACAAACGAGGCGCTAATGTGTACAGTGCGGCTATGATGTCAGCAAATCTCCGAAGACAAAGGTGACGAAATATCTCGAACAGGTGGATGTAGTTCACTTTGTCGAATGCCTTTTCACTTAGCAGGGCTAAGATTGTTGGCGAATTCTGGCTTCCCCCATAACATACCGGATCGTGATGAGATTGTCGGACATCCTGCGAGATGGAATAGAGCAGGAGTGTCCGGGATCGAAGAACTTATCGGCGTAAAGTTTGTCTGTTTTGTAGAACGCCAGGGAAGACCTTATAATCTGTGTTGAGAAGGGTTATAGGCCTCCATTAGGTTACACGATCTGGAACAGGAATTTTCGGGAGGAGGATGATCTTCCCCTTGGTGAATTCCGGTGTAATGAAGGAGGGGTCTGCCAAGATGGAGTCAAACACTCGCACAAGAAAAGGACCAAGAAGATACCATGTTTGGATGTAGAAGGCGTATGGAAGACTGTCCACAAACGGGCTGGATTTAAGACGACAGCCGGCTGACAGAAACTTCTTGGCTTCATCTTCAAAAACTGGTCTTGTTATGAAGGCGTCCATGTCATCAGGAAAGAGGGGAAGCACCTCCACCCATTCCTTCGTGCATCCAATGGGAAGACTGGGTGATCAAATAAGTTGGAGAAAGTCTGGGTGATCAAAGACGTGCATTCCACTGTCCGTCACCAGGCGATGGCATTGTTTGGCGGTGCCTCGACGCCGTTCCTCTGCAAAAGCAGCTGACAACATGTGGCGGATGTCAGTGGCCCAGATGAGTTTGGCTCTGAGGGCTTCGCCCGCCGCTTTACGGATCATCAGGGCGTTGATCTCCTTTTTCACCTGACGGATGTCATCAGCAAACACCTCGCGTGGAGTGGAATTTTAGAGGAGCCTGAGGATCTCTTGTAGCATAGAAAGGTGTCGACAGCGTTTTCCGGCTTCGTTGATCCCAATCTTCCGGAAGAATGGACGGATCTTCGATTTCAAAAGCAGCCACGAAGCTAGGGTTGGAGGCAATCGGTGGAGGTGGAGTTCCAGGAATTGAACGAAAGATCCCATATGAATTTCATTATCTAATAGAGAAACATTCATGAACTAGCATGTCGTTTCATGTCGTAGTGGTGCTGGAGGCTACACTGTGGTTCAAGAAGGAACATGGAATGACTTCCATGCTTCCAGGGGCATCAGCAAACGCATTATCGACCAGAAAAAGATCTAATCGTGAGGAGAAATTGGGTCCTTGGTGGTATGCGAGCCCAGGATGGTCAGTTCGTGGAGAGTTTCTCCATAGGTCGAATAATGGTGTATAATGCCCAGATGAAAAGAGTTGTTGACATCTGGGTGACACTTGAAATCTCCAGCAATCACCACTGGGAGGGGCGAACACAGGAAATAGTCCAAGCCATACACATTGAGCAGACGGAAACTGACACCAGATGTTGTGCTGTCCAGCGACATCACCCTGCAATTGTAGTCGCAGACATAGTTCGTTGCCTGGATAGATGGGTTCAGGATGAGGGTGGCTTATGTTGATGGTTGCCTTGGCTATAAGGAGAAGAAAAGTTGATGAAAAACTGGTCATTGGGGTAGCGACTACGAAGGTCGTAGAGATCTTGGCACGACTGCATCAGAGCAAGCTTTACTTCCTGCAGGAGAAACATGTCCATCGCATTCAGGGCGATAAACTTGACAAGCACCCTCTGCTTAAAACGGCTGCCAAGGGATCTAACGTTCAAGGAGATTATTTTTATCCTTGTGCTGATGACATGGCAGGCCGACCCGGTCCAGAAGGGGGAGGCGTTGAACGCTCATGAGTCTTGTGTGTGGGCGAGTGAGAGCGTTGAGAACAGCGGCTGGCTTCTCTACCGCTTTCACGCCTGGAAGATGTCGACTTCTTCACGTTGCTGTGATGAAAACGCTGATGCTTCCTACGAGGACTCTTGGTCTTCAATCTGCTGGCATTGTTGAGGCCTTCGAGACACCGGAGACGAATCCACAGGCGCAGGGGAGACAAACTGCTACCTCAGGGATGGTGAAGGCCTTGGCAGCATTGATGGGGGTGGAGTAGTCGGTGCCATGTCATATCCTCTGGGCAGTGGTGGTTTCTGCCCACAATGGGAGAGCACTTACGACAGTACCAACAGCATTTCCTCATTCCCTTATACGTATGTCACGAAGATTCGTTCTCCGTGCATAATAAGGGAATCTGGCATGTCCCTCTCGAGTCCCATATCAAGAATGATATCGCCATTCCGGAGACAAGAGGTGTCCAAATGGTCGTGCCTGAATAGACCCAACACTTCTCCATAGTCGTCGAAGAAGTTCCTGATGTATGCACTCGAGATGAGTGGCGAGATGCCCGTGACATGCATTGATAGATGCACCGGGTTGGCATTGAAAAAGTGGATGGTGGTGTTGCCCACTCTCACAAAATCCGCACTTACGATGCAGTCCGCTATGGTCGAAGACCAGCATAGCATCCTCGATTCAGATGAGGAGAGTTTCTGAAGAACGAGGACAGATGGGTCCTCAGAAGCTAAAATCGGAGCTATAGAGCCTAATCAGTAAACAATAACAAACGCCTGTTTCTGAAAACCGTGGACAGAGGGCGCAGTGTATGCGGGACAAAAAGCCATCTTGATAGCATTAAAATGTGTTAAGATTTCTATGGGTTTACCAAAGCTTTATGTTTTAAACCGTGTTTTCGATTTAAAAATTACACCAATTTAATAATGGTGAGAACGTACGTACGGTGCATTGTTACAATCGGGCCAAAAAAAAATTCTGAATTTTCTTTCCACCGGTTTCCAGCCGATTCTGATCGCCATACAAAATGGATAAACGCCGTGAATAGAAAAGATTGGAAACCAATCCAATATTCTTTTCTATGTGAACAGCATTTTGTTAAGGGTAAATTCAAGAATTTCTTGTACTGTTATGTAATGTATTTTAACAAACATTTGCGATAATAAGTTCGTTAAATAAAATATTCTACCCGACAATTATTTCGATTTTTCATCATTTTCAAGAATCAAGAATTTTTCAGAGTTGTTCATTATATTCAATAATAAAATGTGATCATGTAAAGCTATCGTTAAAGTTACATTGTTGTGAAATTTATTTTAAGATGTCTTTAAGCTGTTGTATTCATGTGCCAGATTCTAAGTCTGTTTGAGTATTTAACATGCATGATTTATTTTCAAACGCCTTTGATAATAGTGAAATTTACAAATTAAACTATAACAGACGTGACTATTGGGTAGACAATTTAACGTATAGACAACATATTAATTCCATAAAATATACAAATAATAATCAAAATTTCCTAATCATATCATTCACACCTTGAAAGTTTGTAAGTTTAGCAAAATTGATGAAACCTTGGAAATTCTAATCTAATGCAAAGACAATAATAAACATAGTAGCTCGGAAAATATGGAAATTTTTAAGGCTAAACAAGCAAATAAATCATGCATATTAAATACTCCTGCAGTAATGAAAATTCCCGCAGTTTCAATGAGGTAGTTGTAAACTCTCCGTACTCTACATAGGCCCAAAGTGAAAAATCGTTCATCCACTCTTTCCTTCATTGCTTAAGGGTCTTTTGTATAAATTCCTTCGCCAAGTTTAAGTTTTTTAATGTATCTTGTCCTTGAGGGATAATCTAATTGTTTTGCATAATTAGACAACGCAATTTTATAGGTTGATATCCATGAATGTTGTATCTCAATGAAAGCAAACCCTGCATTCTCAGCCATGGCTTGCCCCGCAATATGGCGGCTTGGGCAGTGTGACGTCAGTGCGACGTCACGAGATTATGTTCCATACCAGTCTTGGCATAGAAATAATTTTAATAACTGCTAAATTGTTAGCAGGCCCATCGTTATCAATAGCTAATTGTTGATTACTGACTAGTGCAAATAGCTGTTAGGCCTTAAATTACCAATAGGTGATTGTTATTAAGCCTACCATTATCAAAATCTAATTCCTACAAATAGCATGCAAATTGCCATTAGGCCTTAATAATGTTATCAACAGCTAATTGTTGTTAGGCTTAAAATTATCAGAAGCTAATTGCCATCAAAAGCAAATTGCTGTTAGGCCTAATGTTATCGAAAGGTAATTTCTAACTAATGATGTCAACATCAATAAAGACTGGGCCAAGCCTTCTATGATCTACACAGGCACATGTCTAAATAACTGACTGGAAAATAAACCATTAAGGAATGACATAACCAAGTACCGAAAGGTTAAACTAAACCATTCGCGGAACTATATTTTTAAACAGCCCTATGTTAACATTGTAAGTTTCTAATGAACCATAAAGATGCCATTACACCACGTACCTTTGAACCAATTTCGACTATCATTAATATTACGTTATATTCATTCATGACATCTCATTCCAAGTCGTTTGTCATATTACATGCCATATTTTAGCATTGAAACTTCCAATGAACCATAATGGTTCCACTAAACCAGGTTCCTTGAAACCAATTTGAACCATCATTAATTTTACGTTATATTCATTCATGACACATCATTCCAAGTCGTTTGATATATTACATGCCATATTTTAGCATTGAAAGTTCCAGTGAACCATAATGGTTCCACTAAACCAGGTTCCTTGAAACCAATTTCGACTATCATTAATTTTACGTTATATTCATTAATAACACATCATTCCAAGTCGTTTGATATATTACATGCCTTATTTTAGCACTGAAAATTTTTGAGGGTGTCATAAGGGTACTATTAGAGCACGTGTCATTGTTTCGATTTCAACCATTTTCAAAATGATTCATTCCCAGAACAATATTTATTAATTGGCGAAAATAGTAATTTATATCCGCTTCTATCTCGTCATTACGATTTGTTTGATATATTACTTAATATATCTCTCCATTGAAAATTGAGAGATGGGGTCGTAAAGTACCATTTGTGCACGTGCTATTGAACAGATTTAGATATTTGTGATTGATTCGTACCATTTACCATGTTCATCGACTGACGCAAATAATAATGAATAACCGTAACTATCTCGTCATTACGATTTGTTTGATATATTACTCAATATATCTTCCCATTGAAAATTGCTAGGCGGGAAAATAGAGGTACCATTTGTGCACGTCCCAAAAAACCGATTTAGATAAAATTTGTAACTGGTTCGTGCCAGACGGACAGACAGACAGACAGACAGACAGACACGTTTCCCTACACTGACAGCACAAAGCACCCTCGGTACTTAATAATTGCTGCAAATATTAGTAATTAAAAATTTGAAATTGTATTTAATTTTTTAATTTGATGTATTTTAAATTTTAATATACAAAAAGTACAAAATTATTAAAAAAAATTATATTTCGACTCTTCAAGCGTTGTTAACGCTAGCTTGGAACACTCGCCCGTTACGAAGGCATTGTTGTAGCACGCGCACACTTCATTAGATTGCATGCGTTCGTCAGCTCGCGTCCGCTTCATTAGGGTGCGGTCGTTCCATTCAAACAAAGAAAAATGATGTGGGAATACTTCCAAAAATTAGAAAACTAAATTTATTCATAATTAGAAGTTGGTTGAAATTTATTCACAACTAGCAGAGGACCCGGCGTTGTCCGGGATAATTACGCTTGTATGTAAACAGAACAACCTTAAAAAGCTAAGTTAAAACCCAACCTCCAAATTGGTTAAATAATAACTCAATCACTACAATATGGAGCGAAGGGACTATCCATTCTAAGAAATATCCGAAAGACATTAATTTACTTCTTCACTGAAAAAATCCGTTCTAGTTGATATACCGGGACTTGATTTACCGAAAAAAATTTTTTAAAGACTCAAAATGGATGGACCTCTCCAAAGATGTTTTCTAGTCTAAATAATTTTTTACTCACGTAATCTTACTTTAGATGTACACTTGATGTTGTTGCAATTTCCTTTCTTCTTTCGATGTCTTGAAGCAAAAGTTGGCCATTCATCACTTTGTGTAGTCTACCGGTCGCCGATTCTTCTATTTACTTGCTTACCATTTGCTCAATACAGCACGGAGCTAAAGGAGTGCTTCTTTTATCGTTTTTCACTCTTTGTCAATAGTCTGCTAACTCATTATCTCCAGTTACTGATCATTTTTAAAGATTTTCAAGAAATTGTTAAGTACTAAGAATTCTCTTTTCTAAGAAAAGCCTGAATAACAGGAATTCTATGCATTAAATTCTGTATTGCACAAACTTTGCCTTGCATTGTTGATCATGAGACATATATTGTTGATCCTTACATAGTGTTGGTGCATTGCGTGTTGACACCATTGCTGATACTATAGTTGCACAAACTTTGTCTTGCATGTTGGTCATGAGATATTTCTCCATAATATGCCCTGCCATAACCATGAATATCGATTTTTTATAAATAATTAGTATTTTTTCGAAATCTGAGGTAGACAGTGACCTTCCTTATGCTTTGAAGGTCATGTATGCGAAATTTTATCAAGATCCGAATAAAACTGTAGATTTGTATAAAAAACAAACAAACAAATCCACAAACCCACAAATAAACAAGTATCCTTCTTTATATAGATAGATAGATAGATAGATTACTAAACAGAACAGAATGCACGTAAACGTCGCATCTATTTACAAACAATAGAAGCGAGTTTTGCGTTTTGTCGACGAATTCATAACGTGTGAAAGGAATGAACAGATAGGAAAACGGATTGGAGAAGGAAAGGATAGGTAATTTAATAATGAGGAGTCACGAACGAATACAACTTAATTTTTCATTTAATATTTCACTCATTGTTGGCGCTGTTTTGAAGCACGGAGCTATAACGATCGCATTGTTGGTGCAGGGGTATAACAAACGCATTGTTAGCGCTGAATTGCACACGCCTCCGTTACTACAACGCCTCCTAAAGATAAGGCCTGAGCGCGAAAACGTCAGACATTGTTACATCATCATCCGAAGATACGTTTAATCGCATTTC
>JAHWFO010115147.1:233715-244320 GCA_023313115.1 Rhysida immarginata
TTTACACGTGATATTCACTCATGGCACGTTATTACGAGTCGTTTGATATATTACATGCCATATCTTAGCATTGAAAGTTCCAATGGTACCACTTGGTACCATTAAAACACGTACTACTAAACAATTCAGACATCACTATATACCGTTATATTCATTTATGAGACATCCTTGCACGTACACGTGCCATTAGACCGATACTTGCTATCACTAGTTACTCTTTTATATTCGTTCATGATGACAATTTGTTTGATATATTACATGTAACATATCTTGTTATAGGAAATGCTTAAGAGGGTATCATAATGGTACCATTAAAGCACGTGCTATTAGAGCACCTACTTATTCCTGCTATCTCACGTTCGTACTTCTGCGTACTCTGTCCCATTTTAATGGATTGGTGAAAACAGACTGTGAAAAAGTTAATTCGTTTTCAAGTTATCGTAATAAATGCTAAGCTCCCTAGGAATAAAAAAATTCTCTTGATTTAGGGACCGAACTGCCCTTTTAATAATCGTCAAACACGTGCATCCTGCACGCACACCATCTCATTAACGTTTAGAGCACGCGTAGAACCGAACCCATGTTCTCAACACGCGTTTTACCAAATGCGAGGATAATTCGTTTCTTCCAGCAATTCAAGACATGATTGAATGAATTGTGAGATTGCAATGCATGCAATTCAATACAAGCAACGCAATGAATTGTGGGATTGTCTACAGACAGACGGACGGACGGACGGACAGCTGGACAAACCGATCACATAAGCACATTTCTATATATAGAAAATGTGCTAAAAAGGCGGAATGCGATAGATATGTATCGTTTGCAGCCTTATGCTTAGGAAATCAGGAAATTTTATCCCACCAAATTTCAAATTTAGTTAACATTTCTACCAAGAGATGGCGCTGCAGGCTATCTGTAACAAGCTGATACAGTGTACTGTTGAGATTGCAAGTCCGCTCTACCAAAATGGTTTTTTCAAATGGGGTTACATTGAAAATGTCATTGTTTAGTTTTTTGCAACAGTCCTTGCAACATTTTCATACCGGTTTTTATTTTTTCATAGTTTTCAGCGCCACCTGTGGGTGAAAATGTTAACTAAATTTGAAATTTGGTGGGATAAAATTCCATGATATCCTAAGCATAAGGCTGCAAACGATACATATCTATCGCATTCCGTCTTTTTTTATTGATTTTTAAAATCCATCAGTCATTTTTGGGACATCCGGTATGAGCGACATCAGCTCTTTAAAATGATATACAGGGTTATTCCAACTGAATGATGCAAAAAGAAAACGTACCCGTGACCGGTATAGTCAAGATACTTAAAAAAGACTGATATTAAATGAAAAGTAAACTCTCCAAATTTCATTTGGCAACGCTGAAAAACTCACCAGTTTGGAAATGCTCACTAGAGGCGCGTTTCAACCACCTATCACAGTGGTTGGTGGGGCCAATGATGTGCCACTGATGCTGTGACCCCTCGAGATCACCCGATCTAACGGCCAAATTTCTTTCTGTGGGGACACGTGAAGGACAGCGTCTTCGTACCCAATTACCGCATGGATTATAGGATTTAAAGCGGCGAATTTCCCAAGCGATCGACGCAATTGTTGAAGGGGTGCTGGTACGTGTGTAGGAAGAATTTCAATGTCGTTTAGATGTCTGTCGTATCGCAAATCGAGAGTTTATCTTTCATGTCATATCCGTATTTTGTAAATATACTGATTATACTGGTTATAGCTATATTTTTTGTATCATTCATTTTGAATAACCTTGTATATTCACACATTTTTTGCATCATTCATTTTGAATAACCTTGTATATTCAAACATTTTTTGATGCGCAGATTTCTTCTTTAAATAAACACACAAGCATAATCGCTTTTCAAATTTCACAATATCGCATGAGCTTTTATCGTCACTATCCGATTCAACAGTGTCGGTAAATGTAAATCGTTATTGTGTCTGAATGTCTTCATAATCCAACAGGCTCGTCAATCTGAATGAAAGTGAGGTTTAAAAGTGATTAGCGATTCCTCTTAGTTATGCGTGAGATTAGAACCAAGAGTGGCTGTTTTGGAGCTCCATTTTCCATCAAACGCTGTCGGAGTTTTCAAGTCTCACATTTTAAAGCTTCTTAAACCTCCTTCCTTCTGTTGCCAATATGGAAATGAAAATCAATTAATAGGGCCTGATCCAAAGAATGAACTCGATTAGCATAATACCGCGAATGGAAATAACACACGAAGAGAGCTTGTGTCAAAAGGCTTAAGGGGACGTAATCGCTCCGATCGCTCTGGTAATTGGATGTTATTAAGGGGTTGGATTTCGTTGCCCGACCTGCTTAATAATGGATAAAATAGGGGAGGAGGAATTCATCATAAATCGATGGCAACCAGTTTTCGCTCGAAATGAATTTTCATCGTTCGAATTCAATCGCATTCAACGTTAACGCCTTTCTAAGCGCATAATGCGTAATTTGATGAAGAATTTTTTTTTTTCAAAAATGAGTTTCCAAAATAGATGTCAACGTCGAAGCGTCATTTCGAGTGATTGTCAACAGGCGAACGAGCCTGTCTGTGGTGCTTCGGTGGGTGTTGAGGGAATGAATGGCTGTACCATTTTGGAAGAAGACGTCACAACATCTATACACTATTAAACGAAGCAGAATGACCTCGTTTAATCAAGCGTAGCATCCGAAATATACAAATCCTTCATTTCCGACGTTTTGTATAATAATATACGAAATAGAGTGAAATGATAGTTTGAATTAGCAATTTTGTCTGTAATGAGGTTATTTTGCTTACATTCAAATCCATGTCTAATAATAACATTGACGAAAATAAGAGTATTCTTTCACTTTCAATATACAGTTGTCCGAATGTTTACTTTTTATTATTTAACTTATTTCTACCATTACTCTCAATTCGTCTTACTTTCATGATCTTAACTTCTTTTTCTACCTTAAACTCTTTACCGATATTCCATAATACTTTTTTTTTTGCTATGTTGAATTTAAATCTTTCTATATCTTCTATGATTATTGAAGTTTAATAATACGAGTAAAGTAATAAAAATTGGGTAAAATTTTTGCTAACTCTGATATAGAATGAAGCTAGGCCAACCGATGAACGCAATTGTTTGAAGTCTTTAGTTTCATTTATTTAAATAAATAAAGAACAAGTATGTAATAGTAAAGCAATTTATTTCATTAGTCGATGCAACGGAAATAATAAATGGTTTAAAAATTAAAAAAATGCCATTAAATTGTGGACACTATAGCTATAAAAGAAAGAATAAAGCTACAAACCTCAAATCCACAAAAAATTATTTTAATGATTCGTGTGTACAGTTTTTGATTCAGTTTTTGATTCAGTTTTTGATTCAGTACAGTTTTTGATTCAGTTAGATGAATGGGGATACCGATTTCGTTATAAGACAATTCGAGAAGGCTCGTTCCTAAAAATTTTGGGAGGCTGACAATTCAAAATTAAAAGAATATACCACAAATTTAATCATAAATTTATACAATAAAAGCTTGCATATTTTAACATAAAAACGCAAATGTAAGATCATTTTAATTTATCATTGGTCTATTTAAAAAAATGTCGCTCATTATTAGAAAAGAAATCATCCTAAAATCATGCCTTTTTTTTTAGTTGAAACAATGAAAATATTATTTTTCCAACTTCAAGTATGCAATCAAAAAAGTGAATTTTAAGTGATTTAAACAATTTAGAATCTTATAATTTTCCAATACAATTAGTAATTGAAATTTGATTTATCATTTGAGTCTCAAATTAAGTGAGAAAATATTCATTTATTATACACAAAGTGAAGCGAAAATTATGCCCTGTCGATTTCGACAAAAACAAGGAAATGAGTTTGGAATTTAATCTTGTGCTCAGCGTAGAGCTTCGCAAATCTTTCGGAACGAGCCGTCTCTGTTACGACATATCTTGTAACGAAATGTCGATATTCCGATGGGAATGGTGTTCGGCTTCCTTGCAATACATTAAGCCAGCTCCAAGCAAGAAGTCGGGGGGGGGGGGGATGTAGGTGCTCAGCATCTAGTGCTAGCGCCACGATCGCGCGATTCTATCACTTTGTGAAGCACGCATGCGCAGAGTAACGTCACGAGGGCGATTCTGTGGCGCATCTGAGGCGATTGAAAAGCTCTGCATGCCAGAGCTTTTTGATCGCGCGAATCTATCGCACCCAATCAGAAAACAGTTTCGAATCACGCGGCACATGCGATCATGGCAGCACCTATTTCGAGATGGGAAGCGAAATGATCGCGTAGATAGCGCATGCGCATTCAGTCACGCGGCCGTCGCGCCAAGTGGGCACCGATAAGCGAATTGATCGCCTGGCGTTTGTTGCGCATATGACTCAAAGCGATAGAATCGCGCGATCGTCGCGCTAAGTGGGCACCCTGCATTAGAAAGAAGGTGATAGCTACGGGGACCGGAGTTCAAGGTGCAAACAATTACTTAAAAAAGGTGTGTGGAAAAGAGGACAATGTTTTCAGAAAAGTTGCAAAGAAGGTAGAAAAACTTTCACAATACCGAAAGATTGAAATTATAAAATCGTTATTAAAGAACATACATCAGGTACACTAAAAGGTGTGTCCACCTAAAATCCGGACCCCAGTGATAGCTTTTTCTGTCAAATTAAGAAGGCGGGGTCGTGATGGCTGCTTCCTAATGATTATGCATTATACATTATGGCATGTCAGTAAAAAGCTAAAAATATTAGTCATCATCAGTTTTATTGCGTTCTTGATGAAATTTTGCACAATTGATCTTCAAAGCAACAGAAAGGTTACGTTAGGTTAGGTCTGTCTACTTCAGATTTCGAAAAAATAATAATTATCAATAATAAATCGATATTCATGATGATGGTAAGGCATACAAATAATAGGTATCTCATGACCAACAATGGAAGGCAAAGTTTGTACAATAATAGGCCCATCATGCTGTATCAACAATGGTATCAGCACGAAATTCACCAACAATATGCACGGATCAACAATATATATCTCATGACACAACGATGGAAGGCAAGTGTGCAATATAAGGAGGTTCATTAAGAATAAAGATTCCATCCATCTCTGAAAATTATAAAACAAAACTGAATTTATAATAATACATAGAATTCTTGTTGTTCGGGCTTTTCTTAGAACTGATAGTTATTAGAACTTAACCATTTCTTGAAAATATTTTAAAACGATTAGAAACTGGAGATAACGGATAGTTAGCAGACTATTGAGATAGTGGAAAGGCGATACAGAGAGCAGTCCCTTCACTCGGGCCACAGTTGACGACATCACTGATAACAAAGCATACATCAACTCGACACTTCAAGCATACAGTATTACTAACAGAGGACCCGGCGTTGCCCGGGATAATTAAGCTTGTAGGTAAACAGAACAACCCCAAAAAGCTAAATTAAACCTCCAAATTGGTTAAATAATAACTCAATCACTACAATATAAAGCGAAGGGACTATCCATTCTAAGAAAAATCCGAAAGACAGGAATTTACCTCTTCACTGAAAAAATCCATTCTAGGTGTTAAACCGGGACTTGATTAACCGAAAGAAAATTCTTTAAAGGCTCACAATGGATGGACTTCTCCAAAGATACCTTCTAGTCTAAATAATTTTTTACTCACGTAATCTTACTTGATGTTGTTACAATTTCCTTTCTTCTTTCAATATCTTGAAGCAAAAATTGGCCATTCATCACTTTGTGTAGTCTAGCGGTCGCCGATTCTTCTATTTACTTGCTTACCATTTGCTCAATACAGCACGGAGCTAAAGGAATGCTTCCTCTATCGTCTTTCACTCTTTCTCAATAGTCTGCTAACTCATTATCTCCAGTTACTGATCATTTTTATGGATTTTCAAGAAATTCTTAAGTACTACAGATTCTCTTTTCTAAGAAAAGCCTGAATAACAGGAATTTTATGCATTGAATTCTATATTGCACAAACTTTGCCTTGCATTGTTGGTCATGAGACATATATTGTTGATCCTTGCATAGTGTCGGTGCATTGCGTGTTGACACCATTGTTGATACTATTGTTGCACAAACTTTTATTTGCATTGTTGGTCATGAGATATATATTGTTCGTCCGTGCAGAGTGTTTGTGAATTGCGTGTTGATACCATTGTTGATACGTATTTTGCACAAACTTTGCTCTGCATTGTTGGTCATGAGATATTTCTCATTATTATGCCCTGCCATAACCATGAATATCGATTTTTTATCAATAATTATTATTTTTTCGAAATCTGAGGTAGACAGTGACCTTCCTCATGCTTTGAAGGTCATGTATGCGAAATTTTATCCAGATCGGAATAAAACTGTAGATTTGTATAAAAACAAACAAACGAACAAACAAACAAACAAACATCCTTCTTTATATATATAGACTAGCAGAGGTACAGTCATCAAAGGGAAATAATCCACACCTGAATTTTACTCTAAGTTTTACCGTTTCAATATTAATTTATTTTTAATAGTTTAATATTACATTTAGAGTTAACATTATTAAGATTATTAAATTTTAATAATTATAATTAAAAAAGCTATTAAAACAACACATTAGCATGAAATGTAATATTAAGTATTAAACTCGTGTGGATTATTTCCTTTGGCTGACTGTACCTAGCGTTGCCCGGGATAATTACACATGTAGGTAAAGAGAAGAATCTCAAAAAATTAAATTTGGTTAATTAATAACTCAATCAATACAACACAGAGCAAAGGGATTATCCATTCTACGAAAAATACGAAAAACAGGAATACTAGGTGATATACCGGAACTTTATGTAAACTCTTCTAGACTTGCGTCACCCCTGCGGAGCATCACCAGATACTTGGGATTCAAATTTTTCTTACTCTTGATGTAGAAGCTCTTATACCCTCGTGCTCTATACGAAACTCCCGTTAATCAGATGTTTCAAATACCCGTATAGCTTTTTCTATTTTAGTTGCAGAATTTCTTTGACCAATACTCGTTCTTTCTCTTTCCTTTCCAGACACATGAATTTTTGCCAGGCGTCTGGACGTTTGATAGGGAGCTCAAGGAAGACACGCATGATACCTTTGCCTCATCAATAGATGCTGCCATATTAATGTTCTGTCACTGCATCATCATTTTATCCTCATTATCAATATTTCTTGGAAACGAACGTTCAATTATCGATTATCAGCATCTCAGTTTCCAAAATATACACATTCCCACAGAATATTTTTATAAAATATTTGGATCTGATGTGCTACCAAATAAGCTAGGTGGTAACCCCGGCATAGATCGGACTTTTTTTTGGATTAAATTTTGCAATATCTGAAAAATAAACACATGAAAACGCTTAGAATGAATAGAGTAAAAATTCTTAATGAAAATTCGAAATAAAATTTTTTATAGGCTCACAATGGATGTACCTCTCCAAGGATGCCACTGCTAGTCTAAATAATTTCTTACTCACGTAATCTTAATTTAGATATACACTTGATGTTGTTGCAAGTCCTTTTCTTCTCTCGATGTCCTTAATCAAAACTAGGTCAATCATCTCTTTTTGTAGTCCAGCGATCGCCGATTCTTCTATAGATATGCTTAACATTTGTTCAATGCACCACGGAGTTAAAGGAGTGCTTCCTCTGTCGTCTTTCCACTCTTTCTCAATAGTCTGCTAACTCTCCATTATCTCCAGTTACTGATCATTTTTAAATATTTTCAAGAAATTCTTCAAGTAGTACTAAGAACTCTCTTTTCTAAGAAAAGCCTGATCATTGCACAAACTTTGCCTTTCATTGTTGGTCATGAGATATATATTGTTGGTCCGTGCTGAGTGTTTGAGAATTGCGTGTTTATACCATTGTTGATACCTATTTTTGCACAAACTTTGCCTTGCATTGTTGGTCATGAGATATTTCTAATTTATATGCCCTTCCATAACCATGAATATCGATTTTTATCGGAATAAAACTGTAGATTTGCATAAGAAACAAACAAACAAACAACAAACCCACAAACAAACATCCTTCTTTATATACACTGCTCAAAACATTTAAAGGAACACTTCTATTAAGCAGCGTGCAGAAGCAACTACGAATAATATAGACAAAATCGCTGTATGTGATCATTAAAAGACGATTTATTTAACAATAGAATGCATTATTGAAACAACTAGTGAAGAAACATAAAGAAAAAACAGGAAACTGCAGGACCCCTGTCTAAAACAAAGTGAAATGTCCTTTGGACGTTGTGAGGAGAATGCCCTGTTTCTTCCAGGGATAAGTTTTTGCACCACTCAGTAATGTGTATGCCTACCATGGGCTGCAGTAACCTCCATGCACCTTCGAGGCATGCTCCGTATCAGTCGACGGATGTGATCTTGGGGAAGCCGGTCCCATTCCTCAGTAAGTGCCAGGATGAGCTGTTGCGGTGTTTCTGGAGCTGAAGGGCGGTGTCGAATTCGCCTGTCAAGCATGTCCCAAAGATGTTCAAGGGGATTTAGGTCTGGACTCATTGCAGGCCACCTCATGGTCATCCGAAGGAAGTCTTGAGTGACAGCTGCAGTGTGTGGACGAGCATTATCCTGCATCAGAAAGAATCCAGGCCCCATGCCATGTGCAGCAACAATCACATGTTCTTCCAGAATGTCACGAATGTAAACGTCAGCGCTCATTCGTCCTCGGACGACCACAAGATCCGTTCGATGGTCTACTGAGATGCCAGCCCAAAACAACATCACATTCGGTCAGTCTCACAAACTGCTGCGTCGGTGTTTCGCTCACCACGTCGTCTCCAGACACGTAGACGGCCATCACAGCGGGTCAGGCAGAATCTTGACTCGTCTGTGAAGAGAACAGAACGCCAGTGGCGAAGCTACCAGGTGACATGTTGATGTGCAAACTCTAGTCGCGCCTGTATGTGCTGGCGGGTTAGCCTAGGCACTCGATTTGATCGTCTGGCTCTCAAGCCAACTTCACGTAATCTGTTCCGGATTGTTTGATCTGAAACAGCTATCCCAGTTGACATCTGCATGTCATTTCTCAGGTCTCTGGCCGTTAAGGTTCTTCGGCGCAGGGCACAAGTCCGCACATGACGATCTTGATTGGCGGTTGTTGAACGTCGGCGACTTTGCCAAGCTCTTCGTGTGTACTGGCCAGTCACCTGGAAACGTGTCCACAGTCGGAAAATGACAGAAGAGGACACATTGAGGGCATTTGCCATAATCCGAAATGATTGACCCGTTTGGAGCAATGTTACGGCTCTCGCAGCTTCTACTGCTTCAAGATGCCTTCGTGGCATGTCAGAGCACTAACAACAACGTTCCAGGAATGCCTGCACCTTCTAATGTTCGACCGTTATCTCCAAGCAAAGAGTGTACTGGCATGAAGCACTTTGTTTTCCGGGGGGTTATATTGTTATGCAAATTTCTCAGAACATCTGACAGCAAAATGTGTTGACTTCAACCATTTCCTATGAGGGAGATAGTAGGTTTCATGTTGCAGAAGATGAAATTGCTAAAAAGTATTATTTACGCCCTCTGTAGGGGATTCTACAAGTGTTCCTTTAATTGTTTTGAGCAGTGTATATAGAGAGAGTTTATATATAACTTGCATGTGCTTTGATCGACGCATTTCTCTCTTCATCATTCGATAGCTAAGGCTTGTGGATTAAGTGAAGAGAGGTCAATAATATCAAGACCCGTGGTGGTCTTTGTTGATGATCAAAATCTTTCAACTGCTTCCGGGTCAACTCACAAGAGTAATTTATAATTATAGTTATATAAAGATGCGCTTCATTGTTATTATTAAGAAATTGGGAAATATATTTAATGGAAGATTATTGTTTTTCCTTTATTTCCCTAAAGTAAACTTTTACAATAGCGAACGAGACTTTTATTCATAAAAGCTCGTGCCATCCTTTGCCGGTATTGCATCTTCAACTATACCTTTATCTTGTGATCATAGCTTGTATCTTACAGTATCTTATCTATACATATAAAGCACAATGTTTGTATGTTTATCCGGTTTTAAAATGCAACTTGGAAGTAAGTTATAAAGTTGAAGTATCTATGAAGTATTTTTTAATATAGACAGAAATAATTCAATACTCATTGCCTTTCTTTGATATTCTAAAATGTTAAGGATGCAATGTCGATTTCCTGGGCAAACCCAATCGGACACAAAATTCTAGTGCAAGCATTTTAAAGAATTCTTTTCATTTTTCCAAAGAGAATATTTACTTTATTAACCCCCACACTGATCAAACGAGTTGATGGGAGACGCATATTTGAGCTTTTGCCAGCTTTTTAAGACTCCTACAAGGTGACAGTGGCAGCCGACACCGACGGCTTAACGTGGCTTCCGAAGCACGGTGAGGGGGGGGGAGATCTCGCGTCACTAAATGGTCACCCATCCAGTGA
Source organism: Rhysida immarginata (assembly GCA_023313115.1). Taxonomy (NCBI): domain Eukaryota; kingdom Metazoa; phylum Arthropoda; class Chilopoda; order Scolopendromorpha; family Scolopendridae; genus Rhysida; species Rhysida immarginata. Next base: position 244,164 of record JAHWFO010115147.1, read on the forward strand.
CTAGCCATATTAGGTGATGTCTTAACTTCAAAGCTGGCTTGCTCTGCGAAACCCCCTAGCCAACACCTCCTAGAGCGAAGGCCTGCGGATACAAAGATGTATACATTGTTACATCATCATCAAGCGGCTATTGTTAATCATATTTCTACCAATAATA
>JAHWFO010115148.1:0-18001 GCA_023313115.1 Rhysida immarginata
AGAGTCAGAGTTGCCATGCTAGAAAACATGTTTAAGGCCGATAATCCCGGGAGAATTCACGCTGACAAATACAATTGAATAATTCGTATTTCTCAATAATTTAACGGCGCTCGAAATAGCTGCCGCCTCTTTTAATTGCTCTCCCAACTCCGTCCCGTAAATAAGCATAGACGCTTGAAGGAAAAATACCTGCTACTTTGTATTTTGACAGTTCCAAAACGTGTAGACCTCCTTCGACGTGGCTCTGCTCTGTCCAAGTATCTAATTCAATCCTCGTCAAACTGCGACAGTGGCTGGTTCGTATCGTGGGCGGAAGCATCAACGAAGCATTCAAAATGCATTCGGCCGCGTACGCTCGGGAAACTTTTGCCGGGTCGACGCCGCTCGCTGGCTCGCTCGCTGTCAGCTGCTTGAGCGGTAACCGTTCTGCTGAGCTCTCGTCTCCCGGCTCCCGCCGCGTGTTCGGTCCCCCGACGTTCGTAGCCGTCGAATTCCCTTCAATGCCTCGGGAACGACGCCATAGACGTTGGCTACTGCTCCTCCGAACGCTACGCTCTTTACCGTCCGTCTCGATCGTTGTCTTGCCACTTTCCCTTCTGTCTCTCTTTCCAGTCTCGCGCCGAAGCTCCGCCGCGAAGCCTTATCGGGAACTTTCGGTTTCGGACTTCTACGGCGCTTCGACTTCCATTTTTGTAACAGCCTGCAATGATTTTATTTTGATACACAATTATCCCTTAGATCTCCTTTTCTATTTCTTCTGTCGTATCGATAAGGTCTTGTATTTGACCATTCAATTCACCCAACGAAGTTTCTCTCATCTGTAACTGTCGTAGCAGTTGTTCCAATGTATCTTCATTGTGCTCCTCCCCTGCCATCTCCTCTGCCATCCCCTCTTCACAGTCGGGTCGCTGCTGCTCTGAATGCTTTTCTTCGTCCTTTTAATTGATCCAGCGTTGACATTTTTTTATTCAGTGTAGATTGTAGATTGTATGTTAATAGTTCAGTTTTTAGTTCGCACAGTTCACTTAGTCCGTTAGTTCGGTTTTGTTGATTTGCTGTTCACTGAGTTCACTTGAGTCGCTTAATTCACTTTTCATTAATTTTGTAATTATTAATTACATCCCCGGGTTTCGGCACCATGTTGCAAATTGATCCAAGGCTTGGAGGATATTTATAAATTATAAAAAACGGCATAAGTATGCGTTTCAGTGTTTTTCGTTAAAAGCAGATAAAGGGAATGCAATAGTGATCATCCAAAAAGATATCTATTTCCTAAAAAAATTATCGAATTTATCGTTGAAAATAACTTTATGACAAGATTAAACAGAGTAGAAAAAAAACGACTTTGAAGAAATTTTCACTATCGTCTAACAATAACCAGTCCATATCTTGAAAACTACTGAACCAATTTGATGAATCTTGGACTGTTCCTTAAGTTGAAAGATTCTTAATCCAATTAAAAAAAGAATTCTTGCAATTCGATTTTTAGCTTCTGAGAAATATGTGGACAAACATACATCCATACAACCATACATACATACATATTGTAACGTTCCAAAACAATCGAACGTTATGGAGCCCTTCCACTGGTACATAGTGATTTGTTTACGAAGTTTTTTTTTAAGATGATTCATTCGTTAATCGTCCCTCTTTCAAGGATAAAATGCTGAAAATCATGAGTCTGGGAGAGCGTAACAATGACTCAGAGCAACAATAAAAATAAGCAACAAACGTCGCGATAGGAAGGTTCTGCCTAACGACAGGATTATAAAGGATAGAACAAATACAGTAATAAATGCCGCCATAACCGAGAGATGGATTTTAGTATAGTCTTTAGATAGTAGACTTAGATAGTCTTTACTTCTATAGACCGTGGTTTTAGCAACCGGTCGAAGCCGAAGATAAGAGGCCCGCATGACTATTCATTATGTCCGAGCATAAGAAAACTTTCTGGTACAGAAGAATGTACCGTGAGTGACAAACTATCTCATAGCGAGTTCAAAACGCAAATCAAAGCGGATTAATGTCGTCGGAATTCAAGAAACTTCAAAAAATAGAAGTTATATGTCCTGAAGTAAGGGAAATCAAAAAGAAATGTACGGCATAGAATCGATTGAAGAAAAACAAAAGCATATGGAAACAGTAGTATTTGGAATTGATAGATGTATTTGGGCCACAATCGCTCTCCGGAACACCTATTGATAAACTTTTATTTACCTCTTTTCTAGAGTTAACAGACGGAAGACGCAGACGTAAATCAAGCATATGTTGTATACTCAGAAATGCTAGCTCCTGCACCAGACATGAAATTTGTAAGACGTACCATGGAACGAACGCAGCGTGACAAGTTGGACGCCGTGAAAGCGATGAAGCGGCTTACAGGCTATTTCGAACGGTTTTGGTGCAGTAAGTTTTCCCAACTAATCCTCCCAAAAGATCGCTACGCTTTTATGATCAAATTTTGGGGTTCCTTCCTTGTTTTTCCCTGTTATTATTAGTTTAGTTTTAGTTCCCCCCCTTTCCTTGACTTACTTGCGTATATTGAGTTCCCTATATTGAGAATCCGCACGTTCCAATACTTACCACGACAAAATGTGTCTTACCTAAGAAAAAAGAGAGAAACGATCGTTAGTAGACGTTCTTTAACTTAAAGTGAACACTGGAAAGATAATTGATTCAAAAAACATTGAATAAGTAGCAGAGCAAAGAAACTATTTCGTGTGTGGCTCTAAGAGTTCATTAAAAAAAAGGATTAAGATAGCTATATTGATGATGACTTACCTGAGTTTGGCTTCTTAATTGGAAAACGATGAGAAACCACAGGAAGAAGTTACGTTAGACAGAAGCAGGATAAGTTAATGAACAGTGAACTAGAACGTATATTAACAGACTACAGAAAGTAGATCAAACCATGCTTACTAAGCTCGTGGAATTCTATCCTCTTCTTGTTCACCTTATTCTTTCAAAAATAAAAGCACCCTATAGGTATGATGTTATGTTTTGTGTTATGATATGGTTGCAATATTCAAGATCAAATTAATTATTTAAAATAATTTTTTTTTTATTTTTCTGAACACCCGAAGGCGATAAAAAAATAAAGGTTACGACGAAAGACCAAAGAAGTATGAACTTTATCCGATATTTACGTTATAGAGATTTCTTGCAAAGAAAATAAAGCCTCGGTTATTTTGTGTCAGATTTGTTGTAGTTTCTGGCTTTTATTCAGGTGCATTATACTCTTTATATTTATTTCATTAGTCTGAACGACAACTCGGATTGGAGAACCTTGAACACGGAAGGAGAGCTCGGACGAATTCTTCAATACAAGATAAGCTAATGTCAACGGACAATTATGTAATAATATCATGCCTTTCTCTTACTAATGTTGTCTTTTATTGTTCTTTTAAATAGTCACTATCACTGAGAAAATAACCTCTGTTCCACCAAGAGGCTGAAACTATGGAACGCTCAGACCTTCATTACTTTTTATAATCATTACAATACATACATACATAATGTAACGGCCCACGCTCAAAAATGAGTAAAAAGGACCAGACAAAGGAGAGAAGTCAACCACAGAGTAAACACTCGGAGTCAAGTTCTTTCCTTTAAAGAAACTACGCTAATTTTAGAACTTTTATTAATCCGTTAAGATATAACAAGAAAAAAATAAAATGCAAAAAAATACGTTTTAGCCCTTGAGGCCGGAGTTTAACCTTTATTATTACAAAATAACTTAGTTAACACATTCCAGACCTTATTCAAATAAATCCAATACAAAAGGTACAATCCATAGTGAATACAATAAAAAAAAACAGACTGACAAGCTTTACACTTGCTTAAATAAAATGCAAAATTTACAAATTTAATATTCTTGAAGGTAACAACAGTATTCCTTGCAAGAGAGCCTGCGTGTCTTTCTTCTCAGAAACTGTATCCATGCTTTATTCCGCTTTTCTCGAAATCTCAGGGGTCCACACAATTTGTCACGCAAGCTGGTATACTCGGCCAGGGTAATGTAAAAAAAGAAAATAATTAAAAAAGATAAAGCTATTCTACCATACGAATAATCATCAGAAAGGCAAAACGATCCTTAGGAAAATTAACAGTGACTAACAATTACGGCTTCAGAAGAAAAAAAAGAACAAGCGAAACAAAACCATTATTGGAGAAGAAAATGGGACACGCTTACAAATTATGAATGGGTAAATAAGTGTTGTTCATCTTTTCTTTCCAACTGTACATTTGGGGTTAACTCTGCAAGCTTTCATCGAAACAATATTCCTTTTTTTTTGGATACCTTAGATTCCGTAACCATGCTTCAGCGAGAGTTCATGTTTAGCAAATTCTAAGCGCAAAAACATAAATAAGTTTACAAAAAATGACAAATAATAAATAGTAAACATAAACTACAGTTAAACTCAAATTATCCAATTAAAATTCAATGAGTTACAATCGAAATGTATAAACAAAATTGTTCATTCTAGCCAGAGCTGTATTTGAAGACAAGAATTCTCATAAATAGTCATCATATTAAATTATTCGTAAGGCCTAACGGTATTATAGAAACGAAATGATTGCCATCTCATGACGTATGCGGTGTCGTTATGTTGCTCGTAGTTTGCACGCTTTCACGGTTATCTTTCCTATGAAGTCCGAATGCTTTTCGCAAGCCAACACAGATATTGTTCTGGCGGTCGTACCTTGTGGTAGTGTTCCTTCCTGTTGGAGCTGAAGCTTGACGCTGGAAAAGATAAAGCGCGTCGTGTAGACTTTTTTCTGTAAGGGAGGCCTACGGTAACCCTGAAGTAATTGATCCCTTAAGTCTCTATTGACGTAACTGCTGACGGAAAGTCCGGTATACTGCTACTAAAAGTGCATGGTTCTTCACTTTATTGGGAACTACATAGCCATGCGCTTCAATAATGATAAGTCACTCATGGCGAACCACCACGGGTCCAAGTCTTGAGATGGATGGAGAGCCAAAGACATTCAAACCTCAGAGCAAGTCTGGGAAATGGCCTCACAGCTTACGCTGGCCAGCAGCTGGATTCGAACCCGCGGTTATTCGTTTCCAGCGCGGCACCATACCCGGTTGGCCACCCGGGCAGGCCAAAGAGCCAAAGAGTGAGGTCAGTCGATGACCACGTCTACGGTCGTAATCTTCTAAAAGTCCCTTTGCTTTCCACCAAAACCGGCAACAATCGTCACGGACGGCACTATCCGCGCGACGTGCTCCACGTTCTAATAAATGATTTACATATCGACGCATAAAGATAAACCTTAATCATTGTTGGGTAATTCAAAGATTAAAAAAAGGCAACAAAGTAACGGTTTGATGCACGAGGAAAAAGAAAATACACATATAATACAAAAATGATTATAAAAGGCTTAACAAAACTAGTTATAAATAAAAATAAAAGAAAATATAAATTACGTCTTCACATAAAAAAATGGAATAAATCATGAAAATACAATTGCAAAATAACATTACTTTTCTTACTTTTTACAAAAGGCAAATATAATCAAATTTTGCGTAACTTAAATCTATATTTTTTTCTCATTCTCTCGTTCTTAAATAAGAAAACCTCGAACACCAAGTTTTAGGCCTCTAAGAATCGCGTCAAAAATACCCCAAAGTACAAAAAAATATTATTAACTTAAGCAAAGGCACGACTAATTAGTAAGACTAGGACTAAATGCACGTGCAAATACCTATCATTTCGTGCAATCAAAAAATCACATTCATCATCGGAAAAAAAAAATATTCCCCAAATGAAAGGTATTACGGCGGAAGAAAAAGTGGAACGTCACAGTCCTCCCCCACCACAAAAAAAACTTTTTTTCATAACAAAAAATTTTTTATCTATCCTCAAAATACTTTTTCATAGATTTTGCGCTAACTCTCCATATCTTACGATCTGTTGGAATATCTAAACGCTTTACTCCGTACGTATTATAATCATATAATTCGCATAAGTATGTCTTATTATACCAAACAAATGCTATTTTTTGACTTTGTCCAAGTGGACGCATAATAATAATAATAATAATAATATATGGGTTGCATATATAAAGGGGGTAACAGTTACTACCTATATCCTCATATATTTTTTGCTGTTTTTCACGTGTACCGATTATGAAAGCATTAGTGAGTGCGAAAACACTACTGAATAACTTATTAATTTCTGTAGTTTTTAACATTATTTTTTACAAGGTGACAATTATTGAGCTATATGAAAAAAAAAAAAACTTTTGAACAATTGGCGAGATTCAGTTAAAACTTAGAATGCAGGGCATGTTGGGTTTTTTTTTTGATGTGAATATAGTTTGGTTTAGTGGTTTCATTTGGATGGGTACGTCAATGAGCAGAATTGCCGAATTTGGGGAGCTGAAAATCTCCATTTCGCGATCGAGAAGTCTCTCCACCCCAAACGGGTTACTGTTTGGTGTGTAATGTCAAGTCGCGGAATAATGGGGTGCGATATTCATTGAAGGCACGGTGACTGCTGAAAGATATGTCAAACTTTTAGAAAATGTTCATTATTCAAAGAGCTATGAGGCTGTACTTAGCCTTCTTTGCTTTGTTCAGAACGTAAGTCGCGTGACAGTTCCCGGACAGTCTTGAGTCGATTATAACGCCAAGGTACTTGTAGTTATCGACCCATTCGAGTTCCTTGTTGAATAGAATAAGAGAATCTGGTGGACGCTTAAGCTTTATGATAAAGTACACATCTTTGCATTTTCCGACATTAAGATTCAGTTTCAAGCAATTAAACCAATCTTCAAATTTTTTCAAGGCGTTCTGCAGACGAGTGATAACTTGAGATGGCTGGTTCGCCCAAACCAATGTTGCCAGATATTTCTACCTCGAAAATCCCAAAACTCGTGCAGAAAGCAGCCGAAAAATCGCGGGACTTTGATAGTCGGGTGATTTTAAATTACTGCACATAATATTCGAAATAATTCATAATAAAATAAATAAAAATAAAAAGGAACATACAAAGTTTGCATTGCAAACAATATAGGGGAATGGTCTCAGTAGTAAGTGTCCTCCACTGGCCCTGTAGCACTTATCTTGTTTATCGGTATAGGGCCCCAAGCCGTGATGGCAGTATCTTCCATATAGAAATATAAATTACATTTTTTTGGTTTGAGAAATCATGTACAAAATAATTAAACAAAACGCTAAAAAATAATTCCGTGCAGAGATTCCAGAGTTTAAATAGCAATTACTGACCAATCAATGAAATGCGAATTCGGCTTAAAGAGCCCATTGATGTCGAACGCCAATGCGGCTCTCGCTTCTGATTGGCTGGAAGCAAACGCAACAGTGGCGCCCTGATTCTTTTTTTTTTTTAATTCCAGGTTTTTAAAAAAAATCCCTGACTTTTCTCGGTTTTCCCGGTCGCTATTCAACCTGGGTACAGTCATATTATGACCGCTAAAAGACGGTACTGCTGTCAGAGGAAACCATAGCTCTACAGAGAACGATTCGACAATTGACCCTCGCTTCGTTTAATATTATGTAGGAATGCTTACAGATTAAACAATTTTTAAGAGTAACCCAAGACTTGAGCTAGGCCACCTGACCTCAATCCCATCGAGCACATCTGGGATGCCATCGAAAGACATGTTCGAACCTCGGACCCCTCTTCATCAAATCTTCGTGAACTGTGAAGGTTTGTTCTGGAATCGTGGTTTCGCATGGGTTCCCAACGCTTCCGGTGTCTTCTGAAGGTGCCAACACACATACCCGACTTTGACGCGCACGGTTTTCATCCGACTTGAAGCGACACCAGAGTGCGTGCGACTAGCAAAACACACATTTCCAACTTCCGCGCGCACGACTTTAAGCCGACAAGCATTGTAGCTCAAATTGTGTCCGTGATAGCGCTGCAGTCACACAGGAAACTGTATTCATTTCCGCCAAAATGGATTCGATTACGCGTCAAAAATACAATTTATTAAACTAATAAATTTATTCGCACATTGAGTTTCCATGGAAGCCTCCATTTTCTTTTTTTTGCATCTAAAGTAGTCACTTTCCATGATACTGACCGTGTATATTCTCACAACCTGATTGGTTATCGTGAAAGACAAGTCGTGTGAAAGTCGGACAGAGCTGAAGTCGGAAAAACTAGTCGCAAACGACTCCTACGACTACCCTTTGAAAGCGGAAATAACGTTCTAGGGTCGCATGCGACAGTTAGTCCATGCATGTGTATCTCCGCCTTGAGTCCACCCCAAATCGAATCGCCACCACAATTGGGAAGAAAGATGGTGGTCCACGATATTAGACAGGTATCTCTAATTCAATTGCTGCTTAGTGTATGTCATTGCGATTAGACTCAAGGCTCAAACACACCTACACGGAAACTGCGCGCGCAGATTTCATCCGACAAAAAATGCGCACAACGCGTGCGACAAGATTAGACACACTTGCGCGGAATTCATCCGACTGAACCTGCTTATAATAAAGAAAGCGATCTACTTTTCTGTGGAAAAAATGAGTTCCAATGCTTTGAAGAGGCGAGAATTGCTTTTAACGGACCAGAGAATATTATTATTATAAATATTTCTGCACTTCTATAATTAACTGTTCGTTGAAAGCTCTTATTTCATGTTCAGCTCTCGCTTTGACTGAACTGGCCTCCATTTTTAGCACATTTTCTATATATAGATGTGTGCTTATGTGATCGGTTTGTCCAGCCATCCGTCCGTCCGTCCGTCCGTCTGTAGACAATCCCACAATTCATTGCGTTGCATGTATTGAATTGCATGTATTGCAATCTCACAATTCATTCAATCATGTCTTGAATTGCTGGAAGAAACGAATTATCCTCGCATTTGGTAAAACGCGTGTTGAGAACATGGGTTCGGCTCTGCGCGTGCTCTAAACGTTAATGAGATGGTGTGCGTGCAGGATGCACGTGTTTGACGATTATTGAAAGGGCAGTTCGGTCCCTAAATCAAGAGAATTTTTTTATTCCTAGGGAGCTTAGCATTTATTACGATAACTTGAAAACGAATTAACTTTTTCACAGTCTGTTTTCACCAATCCATTAAAATGGGACAGAGTACGCAGAAGTACGAACGTGAGATAGCCGGAATAAGTACTGCTCTAATAGCACGTGCTTTAATGGTACCATTATGATACCCTCTTAAACATTTCCTATAACAAGATATTGCATGTAATATATCAAAAAAATTGTCACAACATATCATGAACGAATATATAAGAATAACTAGTGATAGCAAGTATCGGTCTAATGGCACGTGTACGTGCAAGGATGTCTCATGAATGAATATAACGGTATATAATGATGTCTGAATTGTTTAGTAGTACGTATTTTAATGGTACCAAGTGGTACCATTGGAACTGTCAATGCTAAGATATGGCATGTAATATATCAAACAACTCGTAATAACGTACCATGGGTGAATATCACGTGTAAATAATAATGGTTATTGGATTAGTAGCACGTGCCCTGATGGTGCCATATGATGCCATATGGTACCATTGGAACTTTCAATGCTAAGATATGGCATGTAATATATCAAACGACTCGTAACAAGGTGCCATGAGTGAATATCACGAGAAAATAATGATAATGGTTATTGGTTTAGTAACACGTGCCCTAATGGTGCCCTATGGCCTGATATGGTACCATTGGAACTTTCATTTCCAAACCATGGCATGTAATATATCAAAAGACTCGTAACAAAGTGCCATGAGTGAATATCACGAGAAAATAATGATAATGGGGTTATTGGTTTACTAGCACGTGCCCTAATGGTGCCCTCTGAAACCATATGGTACCATTGAAAATTTCAATGCTAAGATATGGCATGTAATATATCAAACGACTGGTAATAACGTGCCATGAGTGAATATCACGTGTAAATAATGATAATAGTTATTGGTTTAGTAGCACGTGCCCTAATGGTGCCCTATGATATCGTATGATACCCTTGGAACTTTCAATGCTAAGATATGGCATGTAATATATTAAACGACTCATAACAAGGTGCCATGAGTGAATATCACGAGAAAATAATGATAATTGTATTGGTTTAGTAGCACCTGCCTTAAGGGTGCCATATGGTATAAAAGGTGCCATATGGTAAATAATGATAGTGGCAATTGAGGCGTTGAGCGCAATAGTGGCCCAACCAACAATAATGTTGAAAAAGAGTAACATGTGGAAATAACTTGCTGATAGATTGCTTTTCACAGTGCCATTGTGGCCCATCCATAGTTTGGTGTGCGAAATTCCATTTTGCATACATTTAGTTCGCTAAATTCCATTTTGCATACATAATAGGGAAGAATTCTGTGGATTTTCTCAGAACATATTTTTTTCGGCTTGGGCCACTTTTGCGCTCAACGCCTCAATTGGTTTTATAGCACGTGCCCTAATGGTACAATACAGAATTTATAGAACTTTCAATGCTAACATATGGCGTGTAATATATCAACCAACTCCTTACGCGTTATTAGATCTTTTGTTATCCATAGCTTATTTGAATCAAGAGCATAGTGCTCTTAGGCTTAATGGTATCCAAGACTCATTACTAATTAATTTAATAGTAGTTAATCGCTTGCTTCAGTAGTAGATGATAACGTAGAAAGACTTTAGTAATTTAATATGAAAATCTAATAGATGCGTACACATAACGCTTCAGCAATTGAGGCTCACTTCTTTTAACATTATGTGAGAATTCTTACAAATTAAAGAACTTTTATTTTTTTAAATGTATGAGGAATAACTTCACTCTCCATTTACCTTTCATTCTTCAAGTTTATTCTTTTAAATTCTTTCTATATATTAGCCTATTTAAATAGTAACTTACAATTTAGTTTTCATATTTATTTATTTACTCTCAAGTGTTTTAAAATGTTGGTTAATTCTATATATCCATGTACGATGCCATAACTAGAAAATGTGCTCCCTTTATCCGCTTTGGCGGTAAAATCATTCCTGTTTAATTTGTTGTTATCGAAACTCGAAAGCAAATGATGACGTAGCAGAAGCGAGCACTATGATTGGTGGTTCGTTTGTTACGTGCGGAAGAAAGTCGGACGAGCTCAAAGTCACGCGTATCGTTCCCATAAGTCGTCCGACTAGTTCGTAAAATATAGTAAGTTGTCGCTTGAGTCGCGCACGACAGCTTGTCGCGTGAAATCCGTGTAGATGTGTTTGAGCCTTCAGACTACAATTATCAGAAAAAATGCAACGCATTAATTGGCCAATTATAGCGATGTGTTTTTGTTAAGGTCATTCAGGGTTACAAGAGGTTGATTCAACTGGAATGTGATGGTAAATGGAATGCTTTGATTTGGATAAATATGTCGAGGAAGAACATTAATTTGTAATCTTAAAATACAACCTTTTTAACAAAATATCAACGGTAAAAGAGGAAAAAAAAAATTAAAATCTAAAATTTTTATATCACTAAAAACATTTGAACAACATCTTAACATTTTCATTTTGAATCGGAGGTTCATTAATAAGAATTTATATTAAATTTAAATGTTCAGATAACAAGCATTACTCTTATCAATTTGTAATTTCTGAACGAATACGTATTCAATTTAAATAATTTTATTTGAATCTTCTTTTCAGTTGTGTTAAAGTCAAAACATAATTTGCTAAAACGGAAGGATGTTACTTTCCGTGTTCATATAAATTCACTTTTACATATTAGGAAATGACATAACCATCAGCGTGAATAGCATATTGCTCTATTTCAAAGGCTTTTATTTAAAATGCCTAACCTTGAAAGTTATAGTTTATTTATAAAAGGAATGAATTAAGAGCATTCCAGGACTCTCTGATAAAACTTTCTCTTTCGCTTGAGCATTTAGTATATTGCACATCTAAAGAAGAATTCTCTGAACTACTTTGCTCCTTGAAAGTTTTGATCGTGCGTTTGAATTTAGAATTTCTTTTAAAGAAAAGTTGCATAAGTATCATTTAATTTTTTAGATAAAATAGACTGAGATAGTATTCATAATCTTAAATAATCTTATTCATTTATATTGCTGTAGTAATTGGAATACCTTTTGAATTGTGAAAATGTATTGCGTTGTTAAGGATATGTGTTGTGGTTGCACTTTGCGTCATGGAGCTATTACAGCAGCTACAATTACTGCGGTAGGTTATATAGTTTTTCTTTACTTCATCCAAGCTTTTTAGTTCACCTTATAATTTTTATTAAATTTAATAAAAAAAAGAGAAATGAAAATTAACTGAGAAAACTAGTGTAAATTTATAAATAGGGAGGTTTACTTTATACAAATTATTGTATATAAACTAGGTTTTTATAAGTTTAATCTCACTAAAATTAATAAAAAGTTCAAAATAAAAATATAAAAACATCTTTACTTTTTTGATGATCTCTTTACACTTCGTATCGACCTACATATTTCAAAACAATCATAAAAATGATATCTGATGTCTACATATTTTGGTTAGCGATGAGATTGATATCTACTTTTTGAAGTATCAAAGTCTGACTACAAAACTTAATTGTGATTACTCATAATTACGGAATCCTTGTGATTTGCAAAAACGTTCATTTGTGTTTGCCCTTGATATTTGTTTTACTTGATTTTCTTGCTTACTTACTTATTTACTCATTTGCTTGCTTGCTTACTTACTTACGTACCATACAGGATTGCGGGGGCAGCTCCCCTATAAGGAATCTCAGGCGCTCGCGATCTTCCATCATCAGGTACATATCCTTAATGGTAATACTGAAGCGAAGCGAATCCGGATTTACCATGTAGTCTAGGCACATGGTTTTAGATCGACTCCTTCGTTTTTATCCATCGGGTTGGAAAATAGAAACTGCCGATGAAAGTGAGTTTTTCGGCATCCGTATCACATGGTCATACCAACGCACTAGAAACCAACTTGATTTTCTGATATTTTTATTTGACTCTTGTGTAGATTTTTATAACATATTTAGAACGTTAGCAGAATTTGTCATCCTAAAGGCTCAAACACATCTATACGGATTTCACGCGACAACTTGTCGTGCCGCGACTCAAGCGACAACTTATTATCTTTTACGAAATAGCCGGACGACTGATGCGAACGATTCGCTTGACTTTGAGCTCGTCCGACTTTCTTCCGCACGAAACAAACAAACCACTAATCATCATTTGCTTTCGAGTTTCGATAACAACAAATTAAAAAATGGAGGCTTGTTCAGTCGAAGCAAGAGCTGAACATGAAATAAGAACTTTCAACGAAGAGTTAATTATAGAAGTGCAAAAATATTAAAAATAATAATATTCTCTTCTGCTTTAAAAGCAATTCTCGCTTCTTCAAAGCATTGGAACCCATTTTTTCCACAGAAAAGTAGACAGCTTCTTATGTTATAAGCACGTTCAGTCGCATGAATTCCGCGCAAGTGTTTTCTAATCTTGTCGCACGCGTCGTGCGCATTTTTTTGTCGGATGAAATCTGTGCGCGCTGTTTCCATGTAGATGTGTTTGAGCCTTAACAAATCAAATTCGTTAGGTATTTCTTAAACTAAATAACCCGTGTTAAATACATAAAAACGTTTCGAACACCTTCCTAGCAATTGAAGACCTCGGTGCAAGAAGGGGGCATCTCGACGTTTTAAAAATTTTCAGGAATCACAAAAAAATTCATTTTTAAAGATTTTGTCTTTAATAACATAATTCTCGTATTATGTTAGAATTTGCCTATATGAAAACAATATCAATAACTTTTTAATAAAATATAAAATTACCTATGTATATGTATTGAGGATGTCCCATTCTTGCTCCATATACATATAATAAACCAAATACATTTTTTATTATTTTAAATTATTCAAATAATATTTAGCTCTAATAAGAAAACAATGTGGGTCTTGTGATTAAAATAAATTAGCTTCAAAATAGTACATTGAGTTACAAAATAGGTAATGTTTACCTTTCTGTTATGTACTATTCATCAACATTGTTCAGTTCTTCATCACTCACGTTGCCCTTAGCATCATCTTATTCTAACAGTTTATTATAAAACCACAAGCAGTCTGGGGTTGAACTGCATTCGGCACGAGAATGGGACAGCTCCGGGAGCTGTATCGTTCTTCTCACGAAACGTAGCCTGTTGCAGCTCCTTTCCTTTAATATTTTATGGAATATTGGTTAGAGATGTCCTGTTCTTTTACAGAATTAAAAATAACATTTTTCTATATAAATTTAATGTAAAACACAAAACCGGGAAAAAGTGGAGTTGTCCCCTTCTTGCATTGAGGTCTTCAATTGCCTCGAATGTTATCGTGCGCATGTAGATTTCTCTAACAACCATTTCTCTCCCATAAGAAGTCAGAAAGATGTATCAGAATTCTTGTTATCCTTGATTAACTGGATTAATAACGGAAATTTATTATTAATTGAAAGAGAACGGACTATCTTTCATGAATTAAAATTCAATTATACATCCGTAAATAAATAGTCGCACATTGCAATATATAAAAAAATTCCTTTATTGATAAATATCAATTTCTTCAGCAATGAATCATATTTAGAAAGATAGTCTTGCCATAGGTTGCCTTTTTGTAACGATAACGAGATAGCGCAAAAGAAATATTTAAATAGCAAAAATTTACGGACACCTTTTATGTATGTGCAAGGACAACATTTCATACATTTATATGCTAATCAGTCAAATCAAAACCCTTATGAATGTTTAAAGTTCATTGCAGAAAAAAGGAACTCGTCCCCTCACTGTATTATATGCTCTAGGCGACCCCTACTATAGCTATATTTTCTGTGGTTGTTCTATACCAGGAATGTAAATATGAAACCGGAATTATTGTATAGAAAATATACGTTTATTGGATGCAAAGGATAAAAAAAAAAATTTTATTCGAAGTACTAGTATTACCTATCGCTGGCTATATATTTTACTCGCCTGCCTGACAATTTGTGGATGCCACGCCAAAAACCCTTTTGCTATATTTGATGCAAACCAGTCATCGAGCCATTTTTCGCACATTTTCGTAAGAAGTGAAGCATTGCTCAGCAAGTGCAATAATTAGTGCAAGTGCAAATAATTAGTAATCGCTCGGAGTCAAGTCTGGTGAGCAAGCCGCATACGAATGTATCAGGTTGTTGCAAAAGTTTCTTCCGGTTCTAGAACCCGTGCTCAATAAGGGCTCATTTTCCCAGAGCGGTGTTCATATGTTTTCAAACAAATTATTGCATACGATTCCTGAATATCTTCGCTATATTACATCCAAGAATCAACTTTCTGACTATACATCAGTGAGTGCCATCAACGGTCTGAAATGGAACTTTTCACGCGAGCATATTCGAGCAATAATCTTCTACGAGTATTCTGGAAAAATCAGTGCTGCGCAATGTCATCGAAATATTTGCCAACGTTTAGGTGATGGCACTGTTAGTTTACGTCCAATAGAAGAATGGTATCGCCGGTTCAGACGCGGAGATAGCACTCTTCAAGATGCACCTCTCTGGTCGGCCAATCATGATTTCAGATGGTGATCTACGCCAAGCAATTGATGAAGATCACAATGTAACAACGAGGAAACTCGCAAAACAGTTCAAGGTTCACTTTTCAACCATTGCCCGGCTTCTGCATGAGCTGAATCTGTCATTCAAGTTCAATCGTTTGAATGAATAAAAATCCGGAAAAAACTTTTGCAACAACCTGATATTTCCCAACTAAACGCCTCAATCGTTTCCTTGGCCAGTTTTGCTGTGTGTGATATCATGAACCAAAACCACTTTGTTAATTTTAAATACGTTGTATTACTACGTCTGAATGCATAATAAATATTTCTTTTTACACAACTAGATGCGCAGAAACATGCACCAAATGATGAGAGCTTAACGTTCTGATACTGGAACCCACCAGTGGTTACACAATACCAACATTATTGAAGCTAGTCTCTTTGTCGAATGAAAAGCAAAAATTATAAATAAGTTTCTTGTTTTTATTCAACCCATTTCCTCATATCTCGTCATTATGCGGAAATTATTAGATATTGCCTGAAGATGGGAGCAGGAGCTCTCGAAAAGCTTTGTTAGTACAGTGGTGGCCAAAAATTTAGCACCAACCAAAGGGCTCTAAAAATATTGCCAATATTTGAAAAATCAAGGCTCAAAGTTAATTCACCTCTGCTACAAAATAAATGAAACTGTCTGAAACAAAGTATTTAAAAAAATTTTTTTTGGAGGATACACTATGAGAAGAGGAGAACGTTTCAGAATGTTTAAGAGCAATTGGGTGGACGTAAGTTTAGCACCCTAACGTGTTTGCGACTTAAATGTGGGTTCCGCATTGTAAGTTTGTTGTATTTTAATATACACATTGAATAAGCAACAATTTTAATTTCACTTGTACATGTTTTAACAAGCAGTCATGGGAAAACGAGAAAACATATCGCTAGATCTCCGTGAACAAATTAGACAGTTACGCAATGAAGGACTAACATTTGATACCATTGCCAAAATTGTTAATTGCAGAAAATCATGTTGTATTCGTACAATTCAGCGCTACAACAACACTCGTTCTGTCAGAGATCGTTCAAGACCAGGAGGACCTAAAAAACTAACCCCGCACATCGACCGTATCATTCATCGTCTCTTCAAAAAAGACAGATCCTTAACTTCATCAATGATTCAAGGTGAATTGTCTGCTCATCATCACGTCAGTGTTAGTTCTCGTACTATTCGTCGACGATTAAACCAGTTTAGTTTGCTTGGGCGAGTGGCACGAAAGAAAGATCTTGTGGTGTCATTAAAGAACAGGAAAGCTAGGTTTAACTTTTGCTCGTGCCCATCTCCACTGGACAACACAACAGTGGAAAAACGTGCTGTGGTCGGATGAGACAAAGATACAGCTCTTTGCATGTGATGGCAGAAAGTACATCAGAAGTAATAAACATGAAACATACACACTACAGTGTTTACAGCCAACCGTGAAACATGGAGGGGGAAATGTGATGACGTGGGGTTGTTTTACCTGGCATGGTGTAGGCCTAATCCTTCATATAAATCGCATCATGGATCATTTTGTTTACAAATCCATCCTTGAGAACATTATGCTTCCTTATGCTGATGATAATTTTCCCCTTACATACCAGCAGACTTGTCAAGGAATGGTTACACATAAATCATACCAAAGTTTTGGAATGGCTTGCTCAGTCAGCAGATTTTTGAACCCCATAGAAATGCTATGAATTGATGTCAAAAGTGCTGTTAAAGAAAAAACAACCCAATAGTATTCTTACACTACTCGACACCATCAAAGAAGCATGGAACAACATTCCAGAAGATCGGTGTAAACGATTAGTGGAATCCATGCACAGACGATGTATAGCCTTTATTAAAAACTTTGGTTACCCAACCAAATACTGATTCTATGATGTATTATTTATTTATTCTGTATATGGTGCTAAATTTTTGTCCATAGGAAAATCATCTAAAGGATTAAAAAAAATTATCTAATTGTTTCAATTTTGAATTCAACATGCATGGTTATTTGTTGGATCATTTTACACTTAATTCTTTTATTGGTGTAATTTTTTTTGTAACTGGTTAAGAATTATTGGTAACAAACAACATAAGCCAATATAGGTGCTAAATTTTTGGCCACCACTGTATTTATAATTTTTGCCCTTCATTCGACAAAGAGACTAGCTTCAATGATGTTGGTGTTGTGTAACCACTGGTGGATTCCAGTATCAGAACGTTAAGCTTTCATCATTTGGTGCATGTTTCTGCACATCTAGTTGTGTAAAAAATATTAATTATGCATTCAAAACCACTTTGTGTTGCCGTTTTTGATATTCTGGGTCGTTTTTCAAGCAAAGCTTGATTCAAATCGATCATGTTTTGTCGATAGCGTTCAGTATTAACGCTTTCGCCAGGTTTCAGCAGATCATAACAGATCACACTCTTCGGATCCCACCAAACACAGAGCATCGTTTCTCATGTCAAAATCGC
>JAHWFO010115149.1:0-13438 GCA_023313115.1 Rhysida immarginata
ATCGTACGCCTGACTTCGTCGACCTGAAAAACAATTTTATTAAGGGTAAAAGGATAACCGTAAGACATGATGTTAAAGTCATTAGACTCAAGCGTAACAGTTGATTGAACAGATGAAAACTGATTACAAAATTCCTTAGCAATATCCTCAGGATCAGAGAGACAAAATTACTTGAGTACAAGATCACCGCTACGCAAGACAAAATTATTTGAGTTCTTAACATTCTGCCGACGAAGATAGTCCCAGAATCCATTTACGTTACGTCTAAACTCCGTTTCAAGTTGACTCAGATAGACAGCATAATCCTCTTGAACTTTAATTTTTGAGTCAGTTCTTAGTTCTGAAAATTTACGATAATATTTCTTTTTGCATGATTTCTTCCATAACGTGTGTTATTTTCTTTTCTTCCTAATAAGTTAAATGGTGGCCGTACTAAACCACTTGGGATAAGTTTGTCGCCCAATAGAGATCCTAAATTTTGGAATGAAAATCTGCCTAGCTTCAAGGAAAAGTGCAGTTAACACTTTAACATCATTATCAATATCGGATTCTGCAGAGATCGATGACCAGTCAGCCTTACGTAAAAAATTGTAGAGCCTACATAGTCAGCATTCTGATAGGCCCAACCTTCCAGATATGATCTTTTTGATTTACTTGGTGTATTCACTTCAAAAGAGAGAGGTGGGTAATAAGGATCGACCCGAAGAGCCAATGCATCACTAACCTGGACGTCAAAAATTTGTACATTGGCGAAGATAACATCCAGCATATAATTTTTACAATTGCCATGCACATTAAACTGAGCCAAGCCCAGAAGAGCGTTAAAATCCATAATAGCATCCCAACACTGCTTAACTTGACAGGATGAGCCAATGTATCTCTTTGTCGACCAATCAATTTGAGGCATGTTAAAGTCACCTAAAAGAATAATTTTACATTGTTCTTTTATAAGCATCTCTGCTAAAGTCTGAAAATAATAAATTTATTGGTGTCAACAGGTGGTGGTGCATCCAAACGCAATCCTGATCCAATTCAAGGTCCGTACGATGAATAGGATTGAAGGCGCTTTTACAGGCAATAAGCGTTCCTCCACCCCAGCCTTCGGTTCGAAGTGTAAATCTATCATTACGGAAGACCTGGAATGTATCCGGAAAAATAGATGAAGATTTAATATCTGTAAAGAGCCAAGATTCAGTGAAAACAATAAGATCAAAATCACAATTGATAGTTTCCAAGTATAAGTTATGATATTTAATTCGGAGACCTCGAACATTCTGGCAATAAACACTAAATCTTGATGTACCATCACCGTTAGGAATTAAATTACGAATAAAATCACTATCCACTAGGTACAGAATTATTCTTATTGTCCTCCTCCACGTTTACTGAAGACTTCTCTTTACTATGATTCATTTTTCCGATATGGAAGAATTGGCGCATCAGGGTACCAGCTGACCAGTAGTCAGGATTAAAGACAATCTTCTCGGTGGCAGAATTCCATAATATTGCAACACAAAAAGCATTTCAGGATGAATGTCTTGTAGGTATCTGAAGGGGCGTGAAGAGAGTTTCGTAACTCTTGCTCAAGGAATTGGGTTTCGTTGAGCTCGAATTCTTTGACTTAAATGGAATTAGCAAGATTCCTTACCGTCTGTGCGAATCCCAGACGTGCGGAGCGAGAAGACAAATGTTTATATGAAATAACAACCATAAGTTATCCATAAGACTGCGATGATGTTTAAATAAAGCTGAATGAAGCCATAAGTAGAAAAATGAGTGAAGTTTATTGAAAGACATGAATAATAATAGATCGAACAATTTGATGAATTTGTGCACATCTAATACATCTACAACTTCATTGCGAAATGGATAGAACAATGTAACCATTTCAGGCTTGTAATTGATTCTGTCATCGATGCTATAATGACGGTATCTAATCACTCTGTGCCTACATTTCTGCGTTATATGCATTGATGTTTGAACTAAAAATGTCATAAGCTTCATCGTTTTCATTATCAGTATTTTGTTGTTCAGTGGCTTCATGGCCATCTGTATCATCAACATTACTTGACATGTCATATATTCATTACCGGTGTATACCATGCAATAAAATGAACTAAACTTATGCTATCTAATTCTGCCGGTCTCTCATCATATTTTTTTTGATTCATAGATTTAGCCTGTTGAATTTTCATCTCAATCTTCTTTGTCCATCACTGCACGTCTCTTCTTAGCTTCGTGTATCTGTTCTGGCAAAACGGTCGAAATGTTGGCGACTAGTCTACAAATGTGGCTCATCAAATGGTTGATGCAGCAGATACTACATCCCGCGTCTTAGGCACACATCTGCAGCGTATCTAATAGTTTTAAATTTGTTCTACGATGAATGCACAGCATGAAATCATTCACATTGGACTGATGAAACTGATGAAGCAAACATATCAAACCACCGTTATGTGGATGCTTTATGTCCTTCTCAAACTAAAATCTATCATAAACATTACATGAATATCCAAATTCATTGTTAATGAATAAACTGCCATTACATGCAAAAACCTCCCAAACCTTAATTTAAAAACTACCAAAAAAGACTAACCAACACTAGCCTACAAGCAAAAATACAAACAGAAAATTAATTTTACTAAAATGTATGCGAATATATATAATTATATTAACCTGAAATATGAATTCAGTCTCCCAAATTTTCGCATATATGTCGCTCCTTACTTAAATCATATTTGATGAAGATGCTGTTAATGTTGACGGTTATGGCTCGTTATGGACTTCCACTGGTTGAAGTCTATCACTCCATGTAGAAGCGTTTATGTCATCAGATATGTTATTTGCGTCGAACTCTCAGTTATTGGCGCATTCGTATCGAGCTATAGTTCATCTTGGCGGCGCGGCGCCTCAAATTTGAGGCGTTCCTGTTGAGCCCATTGACGCTCAACATCAGACATCCGGGTCTTTTTGGATTCCCCATCTCTCGATCTATATTCTTGTGACGTTTTCTATAATTTTTCTCGTGTTTATTAGGCATAAATTTGGAAATTCTGTAATTTTTGCGAAATTTCCACACTTCGAAGGCCAATATCTTAGACACTATTAAATGTTGAGGCTTAAATTTTAAGACAATTTATAAAGCGCAGAAAGATAAAACAAATGACACCTCAAACGTCGTGGTAGCACAAAGGAAGCCGGAGCTAGACTAATTTAATATCCGCCATAGAGAAGATTTTCTGACTCAACTTTGCACTGCGATTGCGTCTGCCAATGAGGTCAGCACGAAATCAGTGATGGTCTGAAACATGCTTTGTTCTATACTCTGTCGAATGCGATATCGATCAGTCTTCTATCATTAATAGTTTTCACGTTATAAATGTTTTCGTGATCAACACTTTTCGTGACATTCACGATTTAAGCATTGCATCCTAGTCTCGAAACGTAAGACGTATTCTACGTCAAAAAGACCGACTTTTCAACATCAACCACTTGAAAAACATTGATAAATATTACTCACACAGAGCCTTGTGGCTTCCTGGCCACGTGGCTGGCGGAAACGAACACCAGTTTTTGTTTCTTGCGGAAAAGAACACAAGTTTCGTTTCATATAAGCAGGAGCCGCATTTGCCACGTCAGTTTTATTTGATAGCTGTTTATAGGTTTCCTCAAGTATCTCCTGTACTATTTTTAAATTCATTACATAAGGAACTTGAATGTTTTTGTAAGATTAGTACAGGGTGTTTCTAAATTATCTTCCGTATTCTACATGTTTATTACTCAAAAAGCTATCACAGATATTAACGTGATTTTTTTTTATTCACAAAGATAAACTCAAAACGTTTCTTAGCATGCCTTAATAAATTTCAATGTGCCCCCCATTTAAGGCGTGAAGGAAGTCAAAGCGAAACTGGATTTCCTCCCATGTTCGGGCTGGTATTTCAGGGATGATTTCAGCGATTTTTTTCAGTTATTCTGTTCTTGAGAGTTTGAATGTCATCAACGTTGGTCTTGTACACTCTTCTATCTTTCACATATTCCCAGAAGAAAAAATCCAGAGAGTCCGCATCGGGTGAGCCCATCCCTTCCAATCTATCGTCCTGGAAAGTTCGCATCAAGGCAGTGCCTAACTTGCAGGCCCCACTGAGGAGGTGCTCAATCTTGTTGGTAGACTATGTTGGGCTGCAGTTCTTTCACCTGTGGAATCAGATAGTTCTCCAGCATATCTACAGTCAGCGCAGAAAGAATAGCCTCACGCATTATTTGTGACTACAGAAAACATAGACAACCATAAATGGCTGCAACCGGTAATAGTGTAATAACAAACTAAAACCTATAATTATACGCCGTCATTGTGCTAATATGACAGATTTAGAGACCATTTTTGTAAAGAAATATCATTTCACATGCACAAAAGGAATAGCCTCACCCCCACTATTCAAAATTAGAATGGACCTTTTTAAATTACGCAAAGTTTCACCACATTTTATTTACAATGTGATAGTTATTCAACTGTTCTGTGTGTGTGCGTTGTACGTTCCGTTGGATTAGAAAAAATAGATCGAGGACACATTTAGGGGGGTCTTTACCCTTAACATTGGTACAGTCCCTCGACTGGTGGTTGCCAGCGCACTTATTGCATCGAGGTGCTTTGGTACAACCTTGAGAGACGTGACCAAAACGCAAACAGTTGTAACACTGCAAGGGCCTTTTGTTACCTTTAAATAGTTTCACAATAATTGCTAGAGGACCGATACGTTTTAATCCTAAGAAGGACTTGTTATGTTCATTATTCTGTAAGATTACCAAAACCATTGGCATTTCGACTGCACCATTAGCTTTTTTAAGTCTGATTGTTTTTTCCGGAAAATAGTTAGCCTTCCTGAGGTCGTCGCCAAAATCTTCCAGATCATACGTTATATCGACATTTCGGACAACGTATTTCAGCATTTTTTCAGACTTTAATTGGTGATGCTGAATTTTCAGAACATCGTTGCTTTTGACTCCAGACATCAGAATCTTATGAGTCTCTTCGTCATGGCACTTAATTTTAATTGTGTCTTTTCTACCAGTGTGCGCGGTGATTTTGTCTAGGGACACATGCTTTTTGACCTCTTCCAGAATCTCCTTGATTGGCTTCCCATGGTGACGAATTAGGATCGGAGGAACATATACGTTTCCTTTTCTATGATTAGCGTGGACAGATTTCTAGGTTTTTTCATGAAAAACAACAGCAGCTACATCACTGATGGGCGCTTCACTGGAGATATTTTCCACACGCATGCCTTTTCTAGATTTTTTGTTTAGAACAGGTATCCAGTCGCTGACTTCCCTAGTTAGATCGTCATTTAGCTTTCGCTTATTCCTAATTTTCTCCATTGACAGGGATTCTGCACAGTTAAGCATTGGGTCGTCAATGACATCCGAGGGTTCAGTGTCATCCACAATCATGGACGCATTTGAATAACATGTATTGAGGGAGTTCATCATTTCTCTAATATTATGTTTAAGACTAGTAAGCCCACTTCATTACGGCACTCATAATCTCCGACTTAAGTCCATCAATTTTAGTATCCAAATTATTAATATTCTTGGCCAGCGTTTCCACCTTGCGTTCAAGGTCTACATATTTGTTGTTGAAAACCGCACGTAAAGCCTCTAGCTGTTCATTGATTACAATATCGAATGCATAGAATCTAGCATCCTTGCACGCATCTTTATAAGCTTGATTACAAGGCAACTCTTTACCATCCGTGTACTTAACTATAATGGTAGCAGATTTCGACACATCGCCTGACGTCGCCATGAAGCAGGTGTGGTGCTGGGTTTTGCCGTCCTTAGAAAGAAAAAAAGTTATGAAAAAAGTATCGACAATCGAACAGTGTAGTGTATCGGTATTCGTGTGGAACTTGAAGCAGTTCGAAGACTGATTTAACTCCTGGAAGTTGAACCTTAACGTCGGAAAGTGCAAGGCTTTGTACCTCAATAGGAAGCTCAAGCATCCCCCAGATTCTCTTGTTCTGTTCAATAAGAAATTGGACTGGGTGGACAACTACAAGTACCTGGGAGTTATCATTGACTCAAGACTCTCATGGAACCAGCATATGTCCTATGCTCTGAACAAAGCGAAGAGGGCTAAGTACAGTATCATAGCTCTTATGGGTCGCAACAGCGCTCTCAGCATTGACAACAAGCTACTTCTGTACAAATCGATTATCCGGACCATACTCCTCTATGGCATGCCTGCGTGGGCGACTATCTGTAAAATCAGATGGAGTGAACTACAGTCATTCCAGAATGTTACCCTGAGGACCATTGCCCAGCTGGACAGAAGGACGGTGAAAAACCAATCCATCCACCTCGATTTAAACATGGCCCATATCGGCAAGTTTATACAGGATCTTCTTTTGATTATGATACAGAAGATGAAGACTCACGACAATAAGCTTGTGAAAGGGATACTGGAGAACTCAATGAATATGAACTGGCATACGAAGTATCGTAAACCGAGGCACGTTCTTGACATCAATTTTGAAGATATTAGCAACGTCTCTTTCCCAGACTACTGGAAGATGTGATAATCTTATTTTTCCTTGTATTTTTTTTATTTCGTTTGTTTTTTTTGTTTCAGACAATCGTCAATCTTATTTTCTTTTTTTTGTATAATATGGAAGACCGCTTGGGTTGGTTAGGCTTCTTGACTACCTCAGTGTATTTCATTTGGAGTTTATTCTGGTTAGATGAGCTTTCTGAAAGCGCTGCTTTCGTCCCATCCTAACAAATGTACACTTCACTGTTCGATTGTCGATTGTCGGTAGTGTAGTTTATATCCTTGATAAAGCCGGCAATAAATGGTGAAACTCTATTTCCCTTCATTGTATTGTAAAGTCTCTACCAATTTCATTAATAAAAATAGTTTTAAAAGGTAACAAAGATTGTTAAATTAATTTAAATAATATTTTTACAACAGAGATCATTATTGAGAATCAGTTTCTTCAGTGATTTTTTAAATGTATAATAGCTAGTATTTCTATTAGTGAAGAGGGTAAAAGGGTCAAATTCTTTTGACAAGAAAAAACTGGGGTGTGGGGGCAATAGTTATTACTCGCAAATGGAAGACGAATCTCTTTCGATTTCCTAGTTGGATAATTATGGTAATCAAAATTGAAAGTTAATTTTAGAGGGCTAGCTAACTTTATTTTATTATGAATTAACTTATGTAAAAACAAACCGATTGTAGGAAATAGGTATCGTAAATATTCAAAAATTGGTGTCGATGAAATAGATGCGTAATTGGTGTTTTGTGTGGTACATGCGGAATCATACGTTCAAACCATTTCTGTAGTTGGAGCAGTCTTCTTAAATTTTGATCGCAGGAACCGCCTCAAAAATAATTCCAAAACAAAGTTTAGAATAAATCAATGCATTATATAAAAGGATTAAGGTGGAACGAGGAAAATAAAGTAAATGAGAGTTCCCAAGCTCTTGCTCAATTTAGAAGTTAAAGATGAAATTTGTGAGTTCCAAGATAGATTATAAGAAATGATAATGCCTAGGCAACAATATTCGGTAACTATAGTGATTTGATTCTCATCCAGAATGATTTTTTATAGACTCCGTGTTGAATTGTTTATTTCGTTGCCTGAATATCATAAAAACACTTTTAGAGTAATTAATACTGAGTCCATTCTTTCTAACCAAGCTGTTATGTCTGGTAACATTATATTTATAATTGAGTTTAGAGAATTTTTTTTCTAGCAGAGAACAATAAGACTGTATCATCCGCGTAAGATATGATTTTAGGAATTTGAAAACAATAGTGACTGTCATTAATGAACAAATTAAATAAGAGCGGAGAAATAATTGATCCTTGGGGAACACCCATCGTGATATTAACGGACTTCGAGATATGAATATGGATTTTAAGAGCTACCATTCTATTACTGATAAAAGATGAAATCAAGCTCAAAGGGAGTCCGCGAATTCCGTAAATTTCTTAAGTTTATGTAATAAAATCTTGTGAGACACACGATCAAAGTCTTTTTTTAGATCTAAAAAAATCGCCAATGGTGTATTACTTGCGTCCAATTCGGCTGTAACATAATCGATAAGTTCAAAATACGCAATATCGATATTCTTTTTAGGCTGAAACCCATGCTGGTTTGGTGAGAGAAAATTGTTGGATACAATATATGATGAGAGATTATGGTGAAAGAGCTTTTCTAAAATCTTAGAGAACACGGGTAAAATTGTTACTGTGCGATAATTATTAAAATCATTGTGGTCATCCTTTTTATGAATAGGGATAATATGGGCATATTTAAGCTTTTGCGGAAATTTACCTGTGCTAATAGAAGATAACGGATAACAAAGCTCCGATGCTAAAGCAATAATGATATCTTGTCGAATATCGAGAGAATCGGTTAACTTATTATTCGGAAGTGTTTTAATAGACCTAAAAACAATGCTAGAACAAACAGGAGGAGAAAAATAAAAGAAGCAGTCGACGTGGAATTGAAGAATTACTCTTTTAAGGGTGGGTTATTTTCACTAGTAAGGGGATACAGAGCCTGTAGAAAATTGTTCGAATCCTCATCCTTGGAGAATTGATTAGGCAAAATAGGAATGTTTTTTTTGTTTCTAATTTTATTATTGATCATTACACTCTTTAACTTGTTATAAACAAAATTATAAAGTTTATATTCCTACTGATAGAATTATAGGAAAAATAAATTTCCAAAAGTGTCAACAATTTATTCAAAATACAGATTGGAACCTTTTGAGCCAAGGTAAAAATTTAAATAAAATGTATGAATATTTCCATTCTAAATTTTAAGAAGGTATATTTCACAACACTGAAAATAGTAAAGTATCGAACAGATATAAAAAATTTAAACTATGGATAAAACAGGGAGTAATAATATTAATAACGAAGCGAGACGTATTACGAAAGAAAACATTGCGACAATCAAATAATAAAGAACTGATAGAAAAATATAAAAAAATATAGTTGTAACAAAGATAAGACAATGTAAATATTATTATAAATCTCGCATTGAATCATCTGATTTCTTAAAAATAAATGGAAATAGGTAAATGAATTTCTTGGCCTAAATATTAAATGTATTCTAGTAATATGAACATGAAACACCATATAGAAGAATTAAATGAAGCCTTCTCAATAATGTGTGAAATTAAAAATAATAATTCAACATCAGATTATAAATATATCGTTAATCTATATATATATATAACCGGCTAATGTCATCGCTATGTTGCCAAGGTTACGTGTACATTGTTTGTATCAGCATTATTTGATGGCATTCTTATATCAGCATTGTTTGAAATTGCAATTGGTAGGATGTTTACAGTAAGTCCCACAGAGAGGGAGAAATGGTTCCTCCGAATTCTCCATCTACATGTTCGAGGAGCCACCACTTTGATGAATTAAGAACTGTTAAAGGAAACCCTGTGAAACTACTGTATGGCTGTCAGACGTGGACATGGTTGAAGAGAGACAGGGAAAGAATTGAGGCTTTTGAGATGTGGACCTGGAGGACGATGTTGAATATCAAGTGGTGGGATAGGGTAAAAAATGAGGAAGTGTTGAGAAGAGTAGAAGAGGAGAGAAGACTGATTGACATCATTACTAAAAGAAAAAGAAATTGGATAGGACATGTATTGAGAAGAGACTGTTTGTTGAAGGATGTGATGGAGGGCATGGTAGAAGGCAAGGCCAAAAGAGGAAGAAGGAGAATGAAGATGACTGACGTTCTAAAAGATGGAGGAGGTTACAGGGAATTGAAGAGAAGAGCAGCAGACAGAGAAAGGTGGAGAAGAGGCAACTAGGACCTGCATTAAGCAGAAAACCTATGATGATGATGAAAGAAAACCCTGTTCCATATTCAATCTTCCAGGGAGCCTGCATTTCAAGGGGCCTAACTGATGATGTCTCGGAATGGAATATTTGCCTAAATGAGGCTGCAACTCATGAAATGCCAATACAGCTTAGGCAATTATTTGCATTTTTCTGCATCATGTGTTAACCATCTGATGCAGCCAAATGGTTCGATAGAAATACATAAAGACAATCTTATGGAAGACTATAAGAGACGCATAACTGATGGAGAGAAAGCTCTCTATATGATATTCAAAGAAATAGAATCTGTGGACACATGGAAAGTCATTGGCACATTTTGGGCTCGAGGTTCCACATAGCAATTATGACGAGCACATCTACTCAAACACATAATTCAACACAAACACCGAAAAAGCTCTATTCGATGAAAAATACGAAATGCTAAATCAAGGACAAAAACGAGCTTTCGAAAAAATTAGGGAAGCAATTGAGAATCCTAATTTAGCAAAACGTCTTTTCTTTATTGACGGGCCTGCAGGAAGTAGTAAAACCTTCCTCTAAGAAACAATTATGCATTGCTATCGTAGCACAGGCGCTTTAGTCTTGCAATGTGCATTTACGAGCATAGCAGCAAAGAACTGAAGTAAGCAAAAGTCATCATTTGGGATGAAATTCCCATGGCCCCAAATCATGGAGTAAATGCAGTTAACATACTGTACAGGGAACGTTTCGCTGAAATCGCTCAAGTCCGTTCCAAAATACCATTTGGCGGTGCCGTGTTTCTTTTCGGTGGAGACTTTAGACAAATTCTCCCTGTTGTTCCACATGGGAGTAGAACCAAAATAATTTCGTCATGCATGAAGAACAGTAAATGCTGGAAAGATGTTCAGATCCTGAAGTTGGACCAAAATATGTGTGCCAATGACAAGAATGTTCCACAAGAACATCAAGGCATTTCCGATTGGCTTTTAAAACTTGGAGATGGAAAACTTCAAGAGCCTGGATTAGAAGAAGGATGATACTTCGACATTCCTCCAGTATATGTTGAAAATGGATGCATTGTTGATGCTGTCTGTCCTCAACTCATCCAGCCTGAAGATAACAGCATCGCAAATCGTGCAATCTTGACTCCAAAAAAATGAGTCTCTTCAATTGAATGAAAATGTCCTTAGACGAATTCAGTCTGACTTGAAATGCTACACGAGCGTAGATTCGATTCAGCAAGATAATGCAAATGCCGAGGAGCTAGAAAACTACTCTGCAGACTTCATAAATAGCTTAACTCCCGGAGGTATAGCTTCTCATAGACTTAACTTGATTCCACAAGAGGTCTTTGCAATGACACGAGAATGATTGTGAAGCAAATGATGTCAAAAATCATTGACTGCGAAATACTGACAGGATCTTTTAAAGGTATCAAGGTATTTATTTCAAGATTCATTCTTGCACCAAGTGACCCTGACCTTCCGTTCATATTAAGACGAAAAAAGTTTTCATCGAGACTTTCTTTTGCAATGACGATCAATAAAAGCCACGGACAAACACTGGATTCACTTGGCATTTACTTGCCATCTCCAGTATTCAGTCATGGCCAACTTTACTTTGCATTTTCAAGAACAACATCGTTCGAGACAGTCAGGGTAAAAGTATTTGTTAGTGACGAACAAGGCAACTTGAAGAAAGACCACAAAGTTTTCACTAAAAATGTGGTCTACAAAGAAGTATTGTCCAAATAATTAAATTCATTCATTGTTATATAATGTGGTTTGTTGCAATAAATTTTTTCGAATAGTATCCAAAACACGTACAACAAATATTGATTATTGAGTTGCAATGTTATTCCTACTCTTTTCAGCAGCAGGATGGCTGCTATCAACACCTCCTGGAAAGAAGGCCTATACACGGAAACGTCATACATTATTACATCATAAAAGTCAGTGTAAATGTATATCTACCAATAATAAGCCCTAAATTCTGACTTTTTATGATATTGTAACAATGAGGATTCCGTGCACGGGCTTGCTTTTTAGGAAGTGTTGCTGGTATCCTGTTATCCAGCTATTATCTTAATAAGGGTTCTGTATGATATATAAAGCTCTTTTTACTTATTACCAGTAGATAAAATGGAAATGCAAAAAAAAATATTAAGAATTACCTCTTTCTTTAAGGTGTTCCAGGATTACACAGAGTAACAGCTAAGCTGTTACGATTACATATTCATTTGTTTTCAGATAAAATAAAAATTATAATAAACTAGCTGAGATACCTGGCGTTGCTCGGGATCTTTTTTGATGAAAGTTTGCAATATCTGAATGGGAATATACAGTAAAAATTAACACATTAAAAAGCTTAGAATTAAAACAGTAAAAATTCATATAGACAAACTGAAAAAAATCTTATAAAATGTTCCTAATGGATGGCCCTCTAACAGTTCTCTCCTGTTCGTACAGGAATGTTGTGGATAGCTGAGCGAGTTTACCATAGTGCCGGAGAAACAATATGTGGAATAATGTATGGTTACGAAAATGGGAGGAAATAGAATGAAAATGAAGCAATAGCTTGATCTGACATCTTTTCAGCCCTGGCTATGGCTGTAGTTCTTCTATTTTGTGTGGCCTGAGCATTAAAAATTCATTTGTTTATCTAATTCAACAATTCCAAAATTCTCTTCTTGGGTGGCGATGGATGTATATGATCGTTTGTGTCTGTGTACTCTGCAATTCCAACAATTGATAAACTGTTAGGAAATAAAGAAATTAAACTGGAGCAAACTCAAAGCATCAGGTAATTGATATTAATTAGAAAAATGGATGGAAAAATTCTGGATTCCATCAAGTAGTCTTTACCTGATGTTTGGAGTTTGCTCCAGTTTAATTTCTTTATTTCTTATTGTGTTCATCAAACTTTCTGATGGTTTGGATAGGAGAAATTCACGATCTGTGAACCGGGTGCCCATCTCCCATTGGGCTTTCCTTCTTGACAACTTGGTTGTCTTTAAGACACTTAGTGACAGCATGGCTGTTCAAGTGTCTGTGATAGCCCAATTGATAGAGGCGTCGACCATGACAGTCGAGGTTCCTGGTTCGAATCCAGATCGCGGAATTTTTCCATCAATTTTTCTAATTGGTAAACTGTTGCAATTCACACTCTGCTCTAGAGATCTTGAAGCAAAACTGGTGCATTCATCACTTGGTGTGATCTGGCAGTCGCAGTTTCTCCTGTTGACACATTTGCATCGACGGCCACAGGGTCACTCACCATTTGTTTAGTTGAAGCAGTGTGCTGGAAAAATCGATACAGCACAGAGTGAAAGGGTTGCTTTCTCTGCTGCCTTTGCACTGTTTCTCAATAGTCTGCTAACTCTCTATTATTTCCATTTACTGCTCATTTTTAAAGCTTTTCAAAAAAATGTTAAATTCTTATAACTATCAATTCTGAGAAAAGTACAAAGGACAGGAATTATATGTATTGTTAAAATTTCCGACGCCATTCACTGATTCTCAGAGGAGGAAGACCCTTCCAACTGTATGCTGGTGACCATTACGCAAAACTTTAAATTATGGTTAGGAAATTAGAAAG
>JAHWFO010115149.1:13838-52686 GCA_023313115.1 Rhysida immarginata
AGACGATTCCCGACATAAAGGCAAATGCGACGAAGGCGTGAAGGACATCACAAAAGAAGCGTTCCAGGACTGTTTCCAAAAGTGGAAACACCGTTGGGATAAGTGGTGCGTCGAGGAGGAGAGTACTTTGAAGGGGACCCAGATGTGTAACTTCTGAATAAAGTAGATTTTGTTTTATGACGTCAGTCTACGTATTTTTTGAACAGACCTCGTATTATATTTTATAAGAGGGTGGGTCTCGATTTATGCATGTATGAGATGTCGCATTGTCGTCATGAAAGATGCCATCATGCCCAAGAAAAACAACTTTCATCCTTATCTATATATATAAAATTTCATCGAAAATGGCTAGACCAATCTTGATGAAATTTTTCATGGTAATTCCGATGGACCCTGGGAAGGTTTTAGGTAGGTCATGGTGGAGATATCGCGCTTCATGGATAGCACACTCGACAATTCGTTACCCCCCCCCCCTCCCTAAAAGAGGTTAATATGGTTAATTATGTAATGACATACCAATTAATGTGTTAAGTATATAGTGCAACACCAGTTAATGTGTTAACAAACTTTCACCCCCCCCCCCTTAGGGGTTGAATTTCCAAAAAACCCTTCTTAGTGCTCACTCACATTTTGTAAAGAACGTCTGTATAAAATTTCAAATTTTTAGGCCTTATGGTTTGGGCTGTGCGTTGATCAATCACCCAGTTTCAAGAAGGGGAGTTCAATAAGTAATGCAACACATTTTTTTCTGAAAAAGGGGGTTGTTTTATTCAGCATTCAAATACACCAATTTATTCCCCAATCTTTTAGCTACACAACACTATTTTTCAACGTAATCTCCATTCAATGCTACGGCTTTACGCCACCTTGAAGTGAGGGCCTGTACAACTGCACGGTACCATTCCACTGGTTGATGTCGGAGCCAACGTCGTGCTGCATCAATAACTGCTTCATCATCCGCGTAGTGCGTCCCACGGATTGCGTTCTTCATTGGGCCAAACAGATGAAAATCCGTCGATCTGCTCGAATGAGAGTGTTCGCATGTTCCGACATTGCAGGAGTCAGAGCTGTGCACGGCCGGCCAGCTCGCGGGAGATCAGACAGTTTTGCTTGACCTTGCGGCGATGATGACACACGCTTTGCCCAACGACTCACCGTGTTTTTGTCCACTGCCAGATCATCGTAGACATTCTGCAAGCGCCTATGAATATCTGAGATGCCCTGGTTTTCCGCCAAAAGAAACTCAATCACTGCCCGTTGTTTGGAACGCACCTCCATTGTAGACGCCACTTTAACAGCTCACTATAGCGCTGTCACATATCGGACGTCAATGAAACTTTACGAGACGAAGCGGAAATGTTTGAAAATGTTCCACAAGAAATGTCCAGTTTTTTCAACCAAAATTGGCCGAGGAAAAAAATATAGATAGATTTATATATATATATAGATTTTTTTTCAACCTCGTATATATAGATTTATCCTTTTCCCCATGGGATTTTCCCAAGCATTTAAAAAAAAAAACAGTAGCAAGTCCACTTTATAAAACGAGATGATTTAAATAATTATGCGAATTATAGATCGATCTCTCTAATCTCAAATATTTCAAAAAATTTTGAAAAGGCAATAATAATGCGTATATTAAAATATGTAGAAAAAATAATATTTTGAGTCTAAACTAGTATGGTTTCAGTAAAGGGAAACGTACGGACATTAGACAATCATAAATTAGTAACAATTTAACAATTATTGTATAGAAGACCATAAGGAACCAATTGCAATTTTTCTAGATATAAGTAAGTCTTTTGATTCAGTTAATCAGATCTTATTATTAAAATAATTGGAGAATTATAGAGTTAAAGGAGTTGCTCTAGAATGGCTTCATTCATTTTTGTTACAATGTACGAAAGTAGTAAAGATACCAGAAAATATTTGTTCATCCAAATATTAACAACTGGTGTCCCTCAGGGGAACAATTTTAGGCCCGATATTGTTTTTGTTAACTTAACGATATATTTTATTTATCACTAAAAGGAAAATTACAAGCATATGAAGATAATTTGATGAAAAAGTTTATGAAACAAATATTACCGATGCAGAGTATGATCTCTCTTTTTTTTTTTTTTTTTTTTAATTAAGCATTAGTTAGTTGAGAATAATATGAAGATTAATATTAAAAAGACATCTGATTTGCATTTTTATCTTTACTCAAATAAGAGCTTAAATTGACAAAAGGTAATAAAATATCATAAAAATAATAACTGTTTAAAAACTGAATGTGATTGTGAGCAAATACAAGAAGTAAGTAAATTCCTTTCGAAATTTGGGTCTTATCTTGGATCACAAATTAAATTGGTCAATTCACATAAAACATATTTTTAATAAATTACGAATAATATCTTTCTCATTGCGTATGCTTAAATCAATAATCAATTCATCGTTGAGGAAAGTAATTTTTGAAGGATTATTTCAATCTGTTTTACAATATTGCCTCCCAATTTGGGTTGCAACTTTTAAAACATATTTAATGCCAATAATTTCACTGTAATATTGTATGAATAATTATGTATTCAAAAATATAAGTAATCCTTAAATACGAAATCCTTGAAAAAAATTCTTTATACAAGAACCCAACAACAACAAAAAAAAAACAGATACAAGATATACCGATTTTTAAATTCACATCAAGTCAAAAGCAAAGAGATCATGTGTTGTGCGATTTTATAATTTGAGCCCTTTAACAATTAAAGATTGCAATAATAGAACATTACAGAACAGAAGCCTAAAAAATTGGATATATGAAGAAAATATACAGGAATATTTAAATTTTGATAAAAATCTGTGAAAAAAGTAGTTGGAACTAATTTAAATTTTTTGCTTTAATATTATATAGAATTTTTAAAACCTTGTAATTTTTTTTATTGTTTTCTTTATTATTGTAATTTATTATTTTTATTTCATTTTTTAAAATTTTTTTTCACCTTTTATTTTTTTGTTGTTAATTATTGAAGATATTGATCTCATTTTGGAAGTGACTGAATTGTAATTATTTTATTTATTAATTGGATTCTAATTATATTACTAAATGTATATTTTGTTGACTAATCAAATTTAAACTAGAATGTTAATTATAAATTTTAGGTAATGCCAAAAGACTATGAGCAATTTGCTCATTCATTTTGATATGTAAAATAAATTTATAAAAAAAGCAATGCCTGATAAATAAAACAATTTATCTACATCATTTTTTTTATTATTATATTTCTATATTCATTAATTCCTTGCGTTTGCAATGGTTTTGTGCAATGCATTCACGAATTGTGTTCAGAACACAAAACTTTGTATCATTTCCCTTCTGATTCTCATGCACGTCTTTTTGCGAAATCTTCATAGAAATTGAATCAATCATTGGTTCCGCCACCGGCATCTCCATCCCTGCTGGTTTTCCCCCGATTTCCTTTTCCTCCTCTCCAGCTCTACAAAAGCAAATACCAGCTTGATTGTCATTAGCACTCTAAACGACTTTTTCCCCCTTGTTTATCACGTACTGTACCTTCAGAGATGGCCTGTCACCTCTTCGCGCTTTTTTGCTGCATCGCATATACGGCTACAGTCGTCCTGGGTTCATCGGCACCGGCGGCGACTCACTACCGGGCAGCCATTCTTGAACATGACATTCTTCCGTACGCATCAAGTATCCTGGAGTCCATGTTGGCCAATGTCAATGTCTACAAAGAAACGACCGCAAAAGCTAAGCAAATGGTGAGTAAACAGCTAAGTAAATATTATCCTCATATAACATATCAAATATATCAATCACCCTACTAAATAATAATAATAATAATAATAATAATAATTGTAATAACAACAGGGAATAATCCACCAGATAAACCGGGGGGGGGGGGGGGGGGAGTAAAGCCTTTTGTTGCTCCCCAACAGGCCAAGGCTCAAAACGGGATTAATGTAAAATACATATAAAGGGAAATAATAAAAAAATAAATTCAAGGCAAAGAAGAGCCGAGTCAAATGAAAAAAAAAATCGTAAAAACAATGCAGAAAGTGAGTCCAAGAAATAATTTATGCTACATATATTAATAATATTAATAACAATTTTAAAAGATTTTATTTAAATGAAACAGGCCGAGGACGGGGTTAAAAATGCAAAACAGATAAAGCATAAAACTAAGACAGAAAACAAAGTTAAAGAAATACAATACAAAAAAAAAAGAAAAGAAATAAGTAGTAATCTAAATAGCAATTGAAATAAGCTAAACAAATGATACATAATTAAAATTTAACCCAATCTATTTATTAAATACTGGTCAAACAGTTAAGTCAACAATCTATTAAAAAGAATTATCCCATTTCTTTTGGAGAAAAAGTTTGACTAAATTTACGGTAGCACTAATGAAATTTGCAAAAATCGGATCGAAAACCATCAAACCTTCTTCACATTTAGAAAAAGTCGTTAACGCCTTATATTTATTTGTTTATACTGTATGTCATCCTGTAAAATTGCTTCATGTCTTAAAAACTGACAATTTTAAGAAATCATAGAAATAAATTTTTGTTAAAGTTTTTCTTTACAAAGAATGAACATACATGCTCTTTACGCTACAACAAAATTACAACTTTCGCTAACACGTATTATAATTAAATCACTTAACCTTGAAAATCCTGCAAAAACATGTGAAACTCAGGTGCATTAAAAGTTCCGACAATTACTTAAAAAATAATCAATAATAATCAAAATAAATAAAAATTAATTAAAAATTAAAAAGAAAAAGAAAATAAATTATAAAGTCCAAAATAATCTGAGATTAATTTATATCTGTTCTGTAATTTCATTTAGTCTATTTTATCAGGAAATTACAGTTATTAGAAATGCTTCATTGGATTATTCAGCTTTTTTTAAGAGAAAAAAGATATACTTTATAAGCTTTAAAACATTAATTGATAGGTATCCCTATGTAGTTGGTTTCCCTATCCAAACCAGCTCTAACTGCTTCTATGACGTTGGCTCATATAAAGTAATCCGTAAATTTCGAAGTATTTCGTGTCTCTTTCCAAGTCGGACGTCAAGGTCATTAAAGTAGATCCATGTTAATTTAAAATTCATACAGACCTTATAAAAATAACACCCTCTTAACATAGAAGGAAAAAAGCAAAACAGTCATTTTTTAAAAATGATTTGTTCTTTATAATCTGAAAGCGTATCAAAAGCGATAAAACCAAGGATCTCTCTTCTGTGAAATAACAGATACAGAAAAAATGGTCGCTTTGTTTTAGCTTTTGATAATCTCGTTTTCTTTTCCATTTTTAAAAGCAATCTTTTATCATATATTTATATATTTTTATTTTTTTAAATGTGAGAGATCACCATCAATTTGGAAATGGTTTTTTGATTTTTTTGGTGATTACAATCGTTGGACTTTCAACTTTATTTTAGTCTAAACAGAACATTATTATAGTGAACTTATAATAAAAATTTTATTATTTTAATTTTATTTTAATAATAATTAATTTATAATAATTTTATATCACTTTTATACAAAAGCTTTATTCAATCAATTTATATATATTTTAGAGTTTTAAATAATAAACAAATTATAATTTTAATAATATAATAATAATATAACACCTCATTAAAAATTATTTCACGAACAATTTGTGTAAGCCTTATTTATTATTTTAGCAATATGAACATTTATAAGTACTTAAGTATAGACCTGGTTTTTCAATTAATCAAATTCTAAAATGTGACACTTTTTCATATTTTTATATAACTGATGTAAATCATATTTGTTCTCTAGGGAGCAGATATACTAGTATTTCCTGAATATGGGATAGCTGGACTAGTAGTTCCTCTTAACTTAACAGAAGAAGAATACGCAGATCTTTTTATTTACCTCCCAAACGAGGCCGTGGGTCATTGGATCCCTTGTGATCAACCTCGAAAGTATGGTGACGGCCTCGAAAATTATCAAGTAAAAATTTTGTTGTTGTATCTATATTTTAATTTCTTGTAAAATCTAATGGTAAATAATTAAGATTCATGGAAACCGACAGGCTAAGTTTGGAAACTACATGTTGCATTTTTATGGATATTAAATATTCTTTTGATGTTATAAATAACTTGTTCTAATATTACAATCCTTAAGGTTTTGGAGATTTTGAGCTGTGCGGCCCGTAATAATTCTTTGGTGCTCGTCGCGAATGTCCTCACGAACGAACCGTGCAATGGGACGGAAGAGCCCGCTTGTCCCAATCGAGGTTTCTTTCGTTTCAACACCAACATAATATTCAATAAAGACGGAACTCTATTAGCCCGCTATCATAAACGACATCTATCTGCTGAAGATTTTCTAAATCCATCACCACCAGTAAGATTATTTTTAATTGTATGTCTTTATAAACATAACACTCCAATTCGATCTATTTTAAAACTATAAAATTAATTCTTTTTAGGGTGAATTTCAAATAATCGATGTAGGTTTCATGAAATTTGGAACGTTCATTTGCTACGATGCACTCTATGCCGATCCTGCAGTCGAGTATGTTACCAAAGCCGGCATTAAAAACCTCATGTTTTCGACGGCATGGGCGAATGAGTTTCCCTACCTAACTGCCCCTCAACTTTATTCAGGATATGCCCGTGGTCTGGGAGTCAATTTCATTGCCGCGAATGCTTTTGTACCAAAACGTAAGTAATTTATCTTATAACGTTCTCTTGTGATGAGTTGTTGACACTGTAACTGGTAATATCTGTTTTATTTTTAGTTAGCAGATTAGGAAGTGGAATCTATTCATCTGTTCTTGGTGCGATAAACGAAACTAATGACTTAGCTATGCCTGGTCGTTTACTTGTCGCTGAACTCCCTATTAACCCACAGCCCGTTCCTAATGCAGAATTTGATTGTTCATTCTCAGCCGTTAACGAGTCGTTGCCCCGTGGGCCTATTCGTAATCATACGTTATCGATGTTCACCAATCAACCATCTTCTTCGCCAGCTAAACCAGAACATCTAATTTATTTCCAAAATTTACAGAATTTTTCTCGAATCTTTTTGGAAGCCAAAGAAGGTAGCGCCAGTTTATGTGAAGGAGATTTATGTTGCCAAATAGAATACTCATTTGATAAAGACCCCAACGAGGAAGTTTACGCATTTGCAATGCAGAGTGCTATCCGTCCTTATAGCATATACCAATTCTATGTGCAAGTGTGCAGTGTTCTCCGATGCGAAAGCAAGGATATCACAACGTGCGGTAAAGTCCCTGAGAAATCGACATCCGTCAAATTCAACCGCCTTTCCATTACTGGAAGCTTTGCGACAACAACCGTGTTCCCAAGCATACTTGCTACCGATTTGCTCTCGTTCCCCGATTCAGAGTGGGAGTTCACTAAAGGCGTATGCTCTGAGCAACAAACTCAGTTCAAGCTAGGCGGAAAAATAGCGCTTATTTCATCAGCCTCGAAACCAATCTTAGCAGCCACCTTGTACGGTAGAGTATACGAGAGAGATTAAACCTGAGACAGTTACACTCAATTGTCCCTAAAGCCATCATTGGCGCTATTTTGCCCTTTTTAACACATTAGATATGAAACAATGTCTTAAATAAACCTATTAAAACGACATAGTCCTGTATAAAATGCACGTATTTGATCAAAAGCTTAACACTCTATTGAAAAATAAAGTTGATAATTTTTTCCATTAATTGTTTTATAAATTTGTCTCCAGATTTTTTTTCAGTATATCCATTAATTCAAGAATTATTGTCCTGAAGTTCTGATTTACGAAATCTCTCTCTCTCTTACACAGGGTGAGTTTAAAGTCGCGCACATCAAAGTTTAGTTACCAGTAAAAGCACCAGTTTGAGAATTTAAATTAAAGTATCACAGAGATTAGTTGAAATGAGGGCTTTTATTTTTATTACTTTTATTTTATATTTAGCGGACAAACTTTTAGGGTTACAATAAATGTTGGAAATGATGTCTTTGTTCGCGAAGACAAAAGCGTGTTCGTTTTACCAGACAAACTTTAGGTGTTACAATAAATGTTCCAAAGGACGATTTTACTCGTGCTTTTCGTCGGCAAACGCAGAAACTTCGTTTCAACTTCTCTCAGTCTTTCATCGTCCAAAAAGGAGGGCCTACCGACTCTTTTCTGGTCAGCTGCTGATCCAGTTGTCCTGAAACGGTGAACTAATCGTGTCACCGTTGAGTTATTGGGTACTGCTGCGTCAGGATATTTCTTGCGAAACTTTTCAATGACGTGAGAATATGACAATCGCTATTCCTTGCAAAACAACATGCCGCCACCTTGAACAACAAACGCTTCGCAAATGAAGTCTCTGAGCACGAGATTACTGATACATTGGAAATAGAGATCCTGTATGTATATACTTACAGGATCTCTAATTGGAAACAACCTGCACTGACATCTATCGGGAGGAAATCGAAACTCTACATGTGTTCATTGAATTACGGCCCATTAAACTTTGATGTGCGCGACTTTATACTCACCCTGTATTTGACAATTACATTCATTTAATGCTTTTACGCATGTATTATGATCATCCGTGATATGGACAAGAAAAAAGGAAATAATAAATTTAATAATAATATAGGATGTAACAGAAAGGTTCATCACATTTCCAAAACATATTTTTTAAAAATGAAGATACAGACATGGGCGGCATATTGAAATGTTTGTAATTATCAAGTTTTGTTTACATGTAGTTCGATGTGTCCTCCTCCTGCTCCACGGCACACATCTAGCCGATAATCAAATTCCTCCCATGCATGCTGAAGAATATCTGGAGTCATTTCACGAATGGCCGCTGTTATTCGAGTTTTTAGCTCCTCCAGATTTGACGGAAAGGAAGCAGAAAAACACGATCTTTACGTATCCCTATAAGAAGAAGCCACAAACAGTGAGGTCTGGGGATCGAGGTGGCCACAAAAAGGCTTTGTGTTTTGCGTTCGCTATCTTGACATTAACTGACGGGACTTTCCTAAGTCTTTCAGATGCACCCTAGAGATTTCTACGTCTTCCAGGTTCATCTGATGGTGTTTCCCTCTTTCAAATGGTGTGCGGTTCATTGACCTA
This sequence comes from Rhysida immarginata, assembly GCA_023313115.1. Classification (NCBI taxonomy): domain Eukaryota; kingdom Metazoa; phylum Arthropoda; class Chilopoda; order Scolopendromorpha; family Scolopendridae; genus Rhysida; species Rhysida immarginata. The sequence goes on from JAHWFO010115149.1 coordinate 22,946, forward strand.
CGACCAACGGTTGCCGAGTTATTTACGATTGAAATGTGATAAACCTTTATGTTACACCCTGTATAATATGTTCAATAAACTATATTAATTTTAGTTTAATGCTTGACAATAAAGAAATATAATACACTTTCTCTTCTATTTTGGCATAAATGAAAACGAAACTCCGACTGCAAAGATTTGTTCAATATAGTCAAACCTCAGTATAACGATTTTTTGGGGTCTTAAAAAATGATATCGCTCTAACATGGTTATTGTCATATTGAGTAGATATTTCAATAAATTTTCATCTGTAATATCAGATAATTGAAATATATATTGATAGAGATGTTATAATGAATTATAAATGCTTAAATAGCATTTTTATATCATATTTTAACGGGAACAATTAAAACTCCTAGTTGGTTCAACAATAATCATACACAATCATTTATAATATTGAGAAAATCAGTAAATTTTTTCTGCTTTTTTTTGTGTGTTTTAAGGCTTCTTTATAAAAAGTTTTTTCACCACATTTTAATAATTTAAATTATGTAATTCCAATTCAGGGTTAGACGCTAATAGGCTAAAAAATGAAACTTAACATTTCTATTAGGCAAAATTGACAATATTCTACAATGGTTTTTTCCACAAAAAATCTCAGTTTTCAAAACTGAGATTTTAGTGCAATTAAATGATATTTTTTGATCTCCAGAAATGAGGTTGCTGCACATTGAATTTTTTTTAAAGTTTCAACATTAGTATCACAATCATGTCATTTCTAGAAATGACATTTTGACTTCTTTCCTTCAGTTCTGAAATTATTGAGTCATTACTCTAGTGTCACAATTTACTTAAAAAGCAGAGTGAAATTACTATTGTGAACAGAGAGAAAAGGGACGGTAGACGATTTTATCATTCATTCTTTAATGAACGTGGAAATCTTGATTACAAAACAGTTCCTGCTCGATAATATAATTCATTGAATTGTAATATAGATTGAAGAAAAATAAATTGAAAAAAATGAATTTCCTTCATTGACTCAGAAAATGCTGGGGCGTTCCCCGCTGTAGGCGACGCGCAGTTCCTTAGGCGCCCGAGGACTGTGAAAAGTATGCTAGGGTTATCGTATCAAGAGCGGGTGCGACTAAAGAAACTAGCTCGAAGACCTTTACGACTCAGGATTGCATCACTCAATGTGGGCACCATGACAGGAAGAGGAAGGGAAATTGTGGACATGATGGAAAGAAGAAAGATTGATGTCATGTGTGTACAAGAAACAAGATGGAAGGGAGACATAGCAAGAGAATTAGGAGAGGGGTACAAGATATTCTACAGCAGTGCAAGCAAGGAGGGCAGAAATGGAGTAGGGATCATCATCTCACGAAAGATGAAGGAAAATGTCATAGAAGTAAGCCGCAGAAGTGACAGGATTACGAGGATGAAGCTGGATATAGGGGAAACAATTCATATAGTGAGTGCTTATGCCCCACAGATTGGTACAAGTATAGGGATGAAGGATGCTTTCTGGAAAACCATAGATGAAGAGATAAGACAACTGGAAGAGAAAGAGAGAGTGATCATCGGAGAGGACTTTAATGGACACATTGTAGCCAATAACAGAGGCATAGAAGGAATCCATGGAGGGCATGTTTTTGGAGAATTGAACCAAGAAGATGAACAAATCATAGATTTCGCTGGAGCTTTCGACTTTGCCCTGGCCAACTCTTTCTTCAACAAAAAAGAGCACTTGATCACCTTCAAAAGTGGTGGAAATAGAACACAGATTGACCACTTTCTGTACAGGAGAAAATATCTGAAGGAAGTGAATAATTGCAAAGTCATCCTTAGTGACCACGTGGCAACGCAACACTGCCCATTGCTCATGGACCTCCAACTTTCGATGCATGCAGTCAGGGAGAAAGTGAAGAGTATAGCTGGATTCACAAGGACGCGCTGTACGCGGACGTGCGCGTTCGCGGGGAAGCGACAGCCAATCAGTCCGAGAGAAATCCGGACTGCTGAACGCGCGAAGGACGAGGAAAGATTCTGATTGGCTATCGCCTCACCGCGAACGCGTATAGCGCGTCCTTGTGAATCCAGCTTAAGGCTAAGCTGAAGAAGATCAAGTGGTTCAATTTAAAGGATACAGTTTTGAGGCACAGATTTAAAAAAGCAGTCCTGCAGAGAGTTTCCAGGGATTTTCAGGATGTTCAAGAGTGGTGGAATAGAAATGCAGAGCCATCAGTTGTGCTGGCAGGAAAATTTTGGCGGAAACAACAGGAAAATTCTGGGAAAACAAGGAGAGTTGGTGGTGGAACCAGGAGGTGCAGGCAGCAATACAGGAGAAGAGAAAAGCAAAACAGAGGTGGGATTCAACACATGCCACAGCAGATCTAGAAGTCTTTAAGATCAGGAATAAGGATGCAAAGAAGAAAGTGGCACAAGCGAAGGCCAAAGCATGTCAAGAAATGTATGATGACTTAGAAACACCGGAAGGGCAGAAGAAAATATATAGCATTGCCGGACAGCAAAAGATATCACACACATCAAGCAGATCAAGAATTTCCAATGGAGAAATCCTGAGAAACACTGGGGAGATACAGGATAGATGGAAAGGGTACTTTGAGGAGCCACTAGATATAAAGAATGAACGAAAATACCATGAAGATGGAATACCAAATGAGGGACTGACAACGGACATCACAAGAAGTGAGGTTAAGGTAGCACTGAAGCACACGAAGAGAGGGAAAGCAGTTGGACTGGACGGACTCCCGGCGGCATCCTGCCGACAAGACTATACCAAAGAACGTAAAACAGGAAGAAATGACCGTGGCGTCGGAACCTTTGATCTTAATCAAGACGATCAGACTTGTGGCGCCATCTCACGCATAGCAGGTATCATTAAAAATATTACATTGCAATGAAAGCGAAATGTAACAATAAAAATTTATTTTCAGAATATTTATTGGAATTAAAAAGTAAATTTTGGAATTTATTTTTATCTAAGCTATAGTAATAATGTAGCATATTTTCCAAGCGACAAAAAAATTATTATATTAAATCTTTCGCGAGAAAATTTACATCAATTTGGCTTTTTTACACAAATATTTTTTCTTAACCTAAAACGGTATTTTTATTTATTTTATTGCTTTGGAGTAGTTTTTTTTTTTTTACCCGAGTCTGGATAAAAAGTTACACAATTTGAGATTTTTATTGTAAAAAGGAAAAAAAAAGGTAGAAAAAATATATTTTGATTTTTATGCTGTGATTTTGATTTAAATAATCTTCAGGACATTGAAAAAATAGAAGTCTATTTAAACTTGAGAATTTTTTTTTATTTTCCGATAACAATGATCAGTTATCATTGGGTTCAAAACCTTTAAAAGTAAAGTTTTAGAACCAGTGCCTCTATCTCATAAACTGTTGGATCAATTGAAAAAGCACCAAGAATAAAACATTTCTCAAATGTTGTATACAATATGAAAATACCATTAAAATAGAGGTTCTTATTTAAGATATCAAAGTTGCCCACTGGGGGTAGGGGGGATGATGATTTTAGAACAAAGATTTCCCATTAAAAATAATATTTTTTTTTATCTCGGCAAAGATTTCCGTACAATGCTTTATTTTCGAAACATTTCCATGTCTGCAACTAAAATAATGGACCACCCTGTATGGCACTTAAAATAAAAGTCAATAATAATAATAATTATTATTGGAAAATGGGTCTTTGAAGGATTTTTAAAAAGGATAATTAAAAATAATCACTAATACATTCAGCCCTCTGCTATGGTATACAATTTTGGGGTTCCACTACAGATTCTAATCTTCTACGCCTTTACCGCCTACAAAAATGGTTCTTAAGAACCCTACTCAACATTAAAATACCCAACTCTATTTCCCATCAGTTTGAGCTATTAGGCATTCTAACCATCTACCAGATTTACATTATTCAACTCTGTACTTTTGTCTACAAAATTCTGAATAATCAACTAATTCTCTCAACACCTTTTGAAATATCTTACCAGCACTCTCTACACTCATATTCCACCCGAACATCAAACCTAATAAGTCTTCCCCTTACCAAAAATAATTATCAACGTCACTGCATCTCTTATATAGGAATTAAATGGTGGGGCACTTTACCTGAGCAAATTCGCACATCCCCTACGAGCTCAACATTTAAAAAACTATTAAAATTCTTACTTCTAACTAACAAATTACCTACTAACATCTTTTAAACCTCTTTTTTACTACTTATAATAGCCCTTTATTTTCCCGTTTATTTTCCTCTAATATTTATTCTCCCTGCATATAATACCTTACTGGAAACCTCTTTCTACAACTTTCTGGACCATTCTTGGTCCAGCTTGTCCTCCATAAAAAACTTAAATAATAGTTATAAAATAGTTTTTTTCTCTTTTTTTCTTTTTTTTCCATTTATCTCTGTAATCCATGCTATATTCTGTTTTATAATACTAACTGTAATTTAACGCCCCCTCCAGAGACCACACATGTCGGCCCGCTGGCCATACAGGCTCTAGAGAGGGTTCATTGTAAATGTTCACCCCCTTTTTAAATAAATAAATAAATAAATAAATAAATAAAAGATAGCAGGAAGAAATAACAAATAAAAAAGTATATTTGAATGAAATTTTATTTTGCAAGTTATTTAGGTAATTTTATATATAAGTTTGCTATTATGTCATATGTTCACTTAAATTTACAAATTATAATAGTGAAATTATTATTAAAAATATCTAAAATTATTACAACAAATAAAATATTACAAATTTAAACTTCCTTTTGGTAATTCATTATTTCTTTGAATATAATAAATAATTGTATATAAAATTATATATTATTTATAATTTAATTTCATCTATGTGTATTAACTTTTTATATTAAGTTTTTATGAAATTAAAAAAATTAACAATCATAAATTGTTATAAAATTATCATTTATTATTGTAATAAATTAATACAATAAATATTATGTAAAAGCGTTGCACACTTTATTCTAAGCAAATATGTATTGATTATTTTATTTCAAATGTTTTATGATGAAGTTATCTAGTGAGCAATATGAAAATAAAAAAGCACAATAAAATGATTTTTAATACATATTTTATTTTGTCCAGGTTAAACGAGAATTTTTACAATAAGAGGTTGAATACCAAACAATTTAAATACGATTTTTATCACAAGTTTTAAAAAATTTGTTTAATTGTAAAAAATTATCAAAATATAACTTTTATCATTGAGAATGCATGGAGAAATTCATTGATATCTGCTACCCGTTTGAGTCCGCCACTGATTCATGACGTAAACATGACGTCACACGCGTTACATGTTTTCCCTCGAACAGTCACTTCTTCTTGTTTTACGTTCTTTGACTATACCTGTCGAGTATTTGAGCGACTATCACGGTTTTCTTCACACGGCGTGGTAAATTGCTTTTCCTGGGAGTCGGCGATCAGTTGAGCTTTATCACGATCACTGGTGACAACATCGCCATCTGAAGAAGTAAACAGTGGCGACAAATTGATGGGTCTGTTTCCTTATAAGGCCCTTAGGGTGTTTTCACACACACCGGCAAAATCGGAGCAAGTGACGGCATTGTTGCCGGCCAATGACTTCATACATGTTGGCTTTCTCTCGGTGCCATTTATTTGTGCCGTAAGTTTTTAGCTTTGGTGAAAGATAGATGTATGCTGCGTTCAACAAACATTACGTACTTCCTTGGCTATTATATTTTAGAAAGAAGTGAACAGTGATCTGAAATTTATGAAACTCCAAGCCTACGAAATTTATCCAGAGGTGCTTGCAATCGGTCAACAAGGACAGCAACTGATTTGAGAGGAAATTTATCAAGTACAGATGGAGCGTTGCCGTTGCAAATGAACAAAATATGTTGACTATTATATTTCTGCATTATTAATATAAATAAACGTATAATTTGAATTTTATGTTGTTCTTTTTTGCCTTTTTGTGGAAAAACTCCTAAAAATGCATAAACTTTTTTCCATACTTTTTGCTGCTCAATATTATCCTTAAAACAATTAATTGTTATGTATTGTTTAATTTCCACAAATTCTACCAGTGTTACAGGATCGTACGAGAATGATTTACTCATTTTCGTAATGATGGAAAATTGCACTACAATAGAGGAGTAATGTAAATAAAACAGAAATAAAAACACAAATTCTCTCCGGCTCCGGCTTTGCCGGTGTGTGTGTGTGAAAACTCCTTAAGAAAACATTGTAAGCGACGAGCCGGAGGTCGGCCCGGCATCCGATTGTCGAGTTCAACGCCGGTGGTCGGACCAGCAAATCTGCCGGGCCGTGCTACGTGTGAAAGCTCTCATTTGATAACGTTGCTGTGCGGTTTTGCCGGTGCGTGTGAAAACGGCCTTACAGTACCCCAGAGCGAGTTGTCTTGGACTGACAAGGACTTACGTTTGTCGCTCCACCTTCAATTTCGTAGAGCTTTAACCTCTTCCTGGACCTTGCGAGAAAGCCTGTTGTACTTGCCATGGTGACTACCCAATCATAAAATATATACCCCTAACCCCCATCCCCTTCCTCCTAAAGGTCATCACGTATCCTCGCGTTTTTTATGTTTTTTTGTATTTTTTTTTTAAATATATATCAAAACCACCTCTTTCATATACGCAACTCCTCACCTCCACAACAAACAAGCGTCAAACATCAAGCTTGCTCAGTATAAAATGAGCTATAAATACTTATATAAATATTTACAGACCCCCTACACTATAGGATAAATACAAACTTGAACATCGATTCCGCCACCGATTTCAATAATACCCTCTTTCCTTCCTTTTCTAAATAAATAGGAAAGAATATAAATGAAAGCCAACAACAACAATAATTCCACTCCCTACATTGGAAACGCTCTCGGAAAACGACAAATAAAGCCCTCAGAGTGCCAACTTGACACTGCCAAAGTACATCGTTTTTGGTACTTCCGACAGAAATCCTTTCTCGTCATACGTCCAAATTCAACCTGGAGAAAGAAACAAATATACACATGTAGACGCGTCCAAAGTGACTCCGTCGTGCCTCTCAATCCACGTTGCCTCTCCAAACACACTACCGACAATAAGAACTTAGTGGTTCAAAAATCGCACGGGTTCAAAATCCGGAGAACGTGGAGGCCACGCATCTGGAAAATTTCTAAGTCTAATGCTGATCTTGGCGATCGCACGATCATGCAGAAGATCTGGATAGCGGAACTGGCAAGACTGGACGACCCTAGCTGGAAAGCAGATTCTCGTATAAGACTGTAGTTAGGCCTAACTTATGCTTATAAGCTTCGGAAAGAGACCATGTAGTAAAGTCTCCATTTTTTTCGACACACTTTTGAAGACGGTGCTCCAGCTTTTGTATTCCTAAGTCGAAGAAGTCTCCCGCCAATCCGTTCTTTCAATTGTGCCGTGGGAAGCTTCAGGAATGTGTAAATCCACCCATTTGGGTGCATTTCGGTGAAAATCAGGAAAGTTTTGCAAAAAGTGTGCTCGAAAGTGTAAATCCACCTATGTGGGTGCATGTTGGTGCAAATCTTGAAAGTTTGGCAAAAAGTGTGCACGAAAGTGTATTGACCACGAAACACACTAATTTACGGCTCCTTAGGGCTGAATTATCCATTAGATTTTTTATTGGGGAACAACCCTATGATTTTTAAAAAAGTGTTTCTATTTTTAAAAATTATTCATAATTTTAAATTCATATAGTTATCCTTTTATTGTTTTTGCATTGTATATATCTGACCATTAAGCGTATGTTTTACTTTATTTAATTTAGTGCCCTTTACACACTAATGATTTACACTGCCCTATATTAATATTTCTTATTACGGGAGAACCCTGGGAAAAATGTCTGTTTTTAAATTTATTAATGATTTTAAAATCCTCAGTCATATTTTTTATTGTTTTTCCATCTTTGTCATTGACATTTTTATGAATGTTTTTCATCTGATTTTTAAAACTTTTGGGGCTCATAAACTGTGGGTTTTTAAACTTTGTGTCGGGCGCAAAATGGCCAAGCAGCCGACGCCCTAAAATTCCAACCAACCAACCTTTGGAGCCTTTCTGGAGGAACCCCATTCGTGCGGACAACATGAACATCCAAGCCATGAGAAAAGAGAACCAAGCCCATAAAGGTGGTGACAACTGGCGGCCTACGGCCGTTTCTACTTAATGGCGGCAGGAAGAAAGGATATTTGAGAGAAAACGTAGATGAAAAGGTGAAAAAACGAACCAGTGCACAGGTAAAGAGCCTCCTGCTTGGGAAGGCATGCTGTTGATGTCCAGATCGCCGGGAAGCGAACATTTACTACGGGTGAGGCGCTCTTTTTCCTTTCTCCGCTGCAACGGCCGGCAGTCCTCTCAGAAACGCCCCGTGTTTTGGTTAGCTGATGGCGATAGCGACATGTGGCATGATGGCAGCAGAGTTAAGCCTAACCCTTTATAGGCTTCAGAACCCACTTCGCAATAATGCAACAGTTTGCAGGCGTTTCAAGCCATTTAATGAGGGCGAGATTTTAGCTTCACGTGGGAGATAGTTTTTTTCCCGCTAGCGCCCACGTTTATCTAGGGCCTTTCGCCCCTTTACTATCAGCTCACGGACATACCACGTTGAAAAAACCTCTACCCCTCCGCGGACAGTGAAGTTAAGCAACGGTCTTTTGTCAAATGCGTAATGCCCCATTTGAAGATGGTAAACAACACAGACAAAACACACTCAAAACTAAAACCGATCAATACTAATCAACAGAAAAGAAAAAACAACACACAAAATCAGAAACCATTCAACACCAAGCAACAGAACACAGACAAACAACATACTAAACCAAAAAGCATTTAGTAACAGGCAACAGAACACCGACAGAGATATCATTGACCGCATGAATACTTGCTTAACTTCGCTGACGAGGGTAGATTTTTTTTCTCAATATCATAATGGACAGGAACAATAAAACAACGACACTAAAATAGACAACACATACCAGAGAAATATCTCGATTTTTTTTTTCCTTTTTTTTAATTTATTTATTATGAAAACAGAACTAACAAAAAAAACAAGTACACAACGCACGAAGTAGAAAGAGATCGAATGCAGGACAAACACAACAACCACATCAACCTGTAAACATTAATATACCCAAAACCAATTTAAGCAATCATTCGGTTTTCTTTCCACAAAATAAACATCACGTGAGCCCACGTAAGTATAAAGATGCAACCAAATTTGGCACTAAGCCTCAATGGAGAAACATTAAACAAATTAAAGATTGCCAGAGTTTAGCAGTCCACATCCCTTTATGAAAGTACAGGGTTTTTTTTCCTTATATAATGCATTTATGATCTCAGAGTCAACAACATAAAAACCAGCATCCAAGCAAGCAAACGAAGTGTCTGATCTGATCACCCGTTACAGTAGGATTTAATTCAAAGTGTAGGGATCCTAACCGGGAAAAGCAATATGAAATCACCAGGAGAGGATGGATGCACTGCTGCCATGGCGGGGTTCACAAATTTCTTTTGGAAAATTTTCCTAGATGTTCGATCAAAGGCCACCCGAAGATGGAAAGCCACTGTAAAATGCAAACGCCGCCATAAAGCCAAAGATATCCACTGAATATTTTGGAACCTATCCGACCGGGCTTCCCGCAGTAATTGCTTCACTGCATTGACCACCAAAACTAAACGAAAAGCGTAAGTGTTCTGAAACGGGAAGAGGATACAAAAATCTTACTGTATCATAGCTGAATACAGTGCTACAATTAAAGACCTTTGCTACAGCTAACCACATAATCCTTGCCAGCGGGCAATCAAAGAAAAGATGTTTTAATGTTTCTGTTAAGCCACACAATAAGCACTTCGGGGAACGCTGCCTCTTCCACTCGTATAACACAGAATTTGTGACTTCCCAGGAAACCGCATTAAAACATCCTAAAGTGAGCTGAGACCATATCTGCTGCCACTCCATAACGATGCTGCATTTATCAGTTTGTGTTGGTGACGACCTGATAGATCGTTCGATGACGTCCCACAAATGTTCAATGAGATTGCAATCTGGGGAGCGTGGAGGCCAAATCATTGTCATGAAGTCTGTAGCATATTCCTCCAGCCACGGCCGTGTCAAAAGAGCTGTGTGTGGAGGCGCATTATCTTGTTGGAAGATGCCGTCGCCCGCGGGGTAAAAACAGTTAATTATGGGGTGCAGGTGGTTCCCAAGTAGATCGACATAGAAAGTAGCACGCAGAGTGGATGTCAGATGCAGCAATGGACCCATTGCATGCCACGAGAAAACACCCCAGAACAGTATGGAGCCTCCACCTCTCTGAGTAGTCCCCACCCGACAAGTGGGCTCCATGGCTTCGTGTGGCCTGCGCCAGACACAGACACGACCATCGGCCCGATACTGCTGAAACCGTGAATTGTCGGACTAGGCAACCCTTCGCCAGTCCTCAGTGGTCCAATGAAGATGTTGGTTAGCCCAGGCTAGGCGTTGCCGACGATGTGCAGCTGTCAATAGTGCCACCCGTCGTGGCCTCCTGGTCCCAAAGCCTTCAGATGTCCAGGTTCGCCGAATTGTTGTCACGGAGACAGTTGTAGGACGTCCCTGGTTGTACCGCATGGTAATTTGGCCCGCTGTCGCATTTCGGTCAGCAGTTGCAAGCCGGGTGACCCGGCGAACACCTCTGGCATCAATGAGGCGTGGGTGGCCCGTCCGTTTTCCGACATGGGTTGTAACCCCCGGAATGGGACGTTTCGGCGCCAGATCAAAACCTCCAGTTTTCCAGTTATTCTATCAAACGAAATTGGTTCATTTTAATCTCTCATTTTTAATATTAATAAGAAAAAGACAATTAGGTTTAATAATATTTATTCTTTCTTTATTAAATTGCTAAGATATATTTTTTCAGAAATAGAAGTTTTTTTATTTTTATTACATTACTTATTTCTATAGTAAAAATAAAATAAGGCGCAAATTGAATTTTGCCACAATAGTATTCCTTCCCCCTCCCCCACCTAGTTTGAATTTGTTCTGCATGGAAACCATTTCAAAACTCGGGTTTTTGAACCGGTGCCGAAACGGCCGCGCCGAAACGTACCTGATCCTGTAACCCCTCGTTGGGTGAAATCGATAGACCAGTGTTTCTCAAAAGTTTTTTGTCTTGCGGCATACTAAAATGTTCTAAAAATATTCGCGGCACACCGGAAATAATCTTAATTATATTAATTTTCTTTTATTAGTTTAGGGATGAAATTTAATATTTTTAAGTTTATTGAAGCAATTTTTAATATTTTTCGAAAAAATCCCGCGGCACACTAGCAAATCTCTCGCGGAACACAGTTTGAGAAACACTGCGATAGATCCTTGCAACGGTTGTGCGGTAAAATTGCAGAGTGTTGGCTACATCTGATATTGAGGCACCCATCCATTTGACACCCCCCTCCGTGGGCACTACCTTGACGTGGTGGAGGGGCTTGAGTGCCTCGGTGACGCTAAGGGCTATGCTGGATCGGGTCACCCATGCCAGACAGGTCTTAGCAGAGAGGCCAGACTAAAAGTGTCCGGTCGGTTGTGGACCCTCCCAAAGGGACCGGTGCTCGCAATGCAGGCATGTTTTTAACATGGCCTCCATTGCGACCAGTACGTCCACCTGCGTGTTTGCCGTGCGCAGCGACCCTACTTCTGGGGAAAGGGGAATCCTGGTGGTTGAGTGAAGGCTTTCCGGAACAACACACCACTTTGGCCCCTGCTTCTCGGAAGGATGGGTGGTCTGGATGAGCCCGTCCAGATCAATCGGCTGGTCATTGCTCTCTGGAGCCTCGGCCATAGGGTTAGGCGCTGCCTATATCCTCCTCGTATCCCTGGTGCCAATGTGCATCCCCTTGTTGGGCTCGGTGGTGGGTGGGGAGCGAGGGAGATGAAAATTTATTTTACTTACTATGGGTAAAACAAATAAGCAAGCAAATAACAGACAAAATAACGATCGTGTAGAGAGATCTAGCCGTAGACCGCCAAAGTATCCGAAGTTTTTGGAGATGAAATTGGCAAGTGGGGAGTCGTTTAAGACCATCTCCCCATTTCTAATTTCAAAAGAGCTTAAACGCCTCGTTGGGGAAACAAAACATGTTAAAAGACTTTCCAACGGCCATCTTCTTATCGAAGTCTTTAAGGATAAGCAAGCCACCACCCTGCTATCCTTGAAAAAGTTTGCAGGGAAAGCCGTTTCGGTTTCTCCCCATGCAACACTGAATTACAAGAAAGGTGTCTTCACGTGTCAGGACCTGGAAGGAATGGGGGACGAGGAAATCATTGCCGAATTGGATGATCAATCTGTAGTTGACATTCGCCGGATCGCTCCAAGGAGGAATGGTGTTCCTCATCCTACGCACTCCTTCATTGTTACCTTTGAGGGTACAGTTTTGCCAGATACCATTTACATCGGTTATATACACTGTCACGTGAGACCCTTTATTCCCAACCCGTTGCGATGCTTCCAATGTCAGAAGTACGGCCACACGAGAACAAACTGTCATTTTAATGCAGTATGTTGTAAGTGTGGCCTACCAGGACATGAGATGGAAGATTGTTCTAACGAGTTCAGGTGTTGTAACTGCAAGGGAGCCCATTCTGCCCTTTCAAGAGACTGTCCTATTTGGCGGAAGGAAAAGAAGATCCAAGAGGTTCGTGTCCTTGGGAATTTGTCTTTTCCGGAAGCACGTAGGCAGGTAGAACAAAATGAAGTCCGTAACTATGCAGCAGTGGTTAAGAGTCGTACTTCTGTTAAGTCTGTTGGAACAATGACTGATTTAAGTATTGCAGACTTTTCCTGTGGAACTTCCACCTCCACAGGACCATCTGCTAGCACTAGTCGGACTTCGAAATCGGTTACACCACCTGGAACCCCTCCAAAAACTTCGGAAAGGGAAGAGGGCAAGAAACGTTCGTCAGAGGTGTCACCTTCCTCTGACCCCTCCAAAAAGCGTATAGTAGTTTCTACGCCAAATTCTCCAGTTCTGGGGGGAGGGCCAGACTTCCCTTTAAACTTAGACGTGTCTCCTACTGAGGAGATGGAGTTATCCCGGGAGTTTAAACTTTCATCTTAAACCTCCATCATGGCACTGTTACAATGGAACCTTAATGGATTCTTTTGTCGATTAGAAGACCTCAAGCTCTTAGTCAATAAGTTCTCCTTCTCCTTATTGGCTTTGCAAGAAACGTTTCTCTTGCCATCCCAGTCTCCTACCCTAAAAGGGTTTAATTTTATAAGGAAGGACTATGTAATGGGAAATAAAGCCTGTGGCGGTGTTGCCATCTTAGTTCAAAGATCCTTGCCTTTTACTACCATTAATTTAACATCGAATCTCCAGGCAGTAGCAGTTAGAGTGTTATTCAAAGACCTCTCACCTCTAACTGTTTGTTCACTGTATCTACCTCCAGATCAATATACGGACGAAACATCTTTGTCATCTCTACTGTGTGAACTGCCAAGCCCCTTTCTAGTTCTGGGTGATTTTAACGCCCATAATCCCATTTGGGGGTCTATAAAGCTCTCTGAAAGAGGATATATGATAGAGAAAGTTCTGAATGCTTTTAACATCAATGTGTTAAACGATGGCTCTTCAACATTCCTCCACTCAGCCAACAGCTCTCTGTCATGCATCGATCTATCTATATCCTCTTCATCTTTCACACATAATTTAGCCTGGAGCGTATTCTCAGATTTACATGGTAGTGATCATTTCCCGATTAGTATATCTCTGAGTTCTTCTTCTTTTTCCAACCCTCAACCACGTTGGAAATTGGATAAAGCAGACTGGAAGGTCTTCCAATCCCATCTACAGTTTGAGAATAAAACACCCTTTCCGTCTGTAGATGCGGCTGTAGAGGATTTCACTTCCCGCATCCTCTATGCGGCAGAACAATCCATTCCCAAGTGTAAATCCTCGTCCACGAAAATTCCAGTGCCATGGTGGAATGAAGAGTGTGCCCTAGCGGTTCGAGAACGTAAGAGAGCTCTCCGCATTTTTTCCGCACAACCAACTATCGAGAATCTTATTACTTATAAGAAAAAAAGGGCCAGTTGTAAACTAATCATTTCCAATAATAAGAAGCTCTGTTGGAGAGCTTATATCTCCTCCATTAATAAAAACACTCCCCTTCAAACTGTATGGAACATGATTAGGAAAATAAATAGAAAAAGACTCCCGGATAAACTCCCTTCTCTCACTGTAAATGGGCACACACACTTTCACCCGAAGGAGGTAGCTAATATCCTCGGAAGGACATTTGCTGAGGTTTCACAGATAAAACATTACTCAGCTTCCTTTCAAAGACGAAAACTTTTTGAGGAATCGCATGCTATAAAGTTTAAATCCCGAAACCTCGAAAAATATAATCTCCCGTTTACTTTACGGGAACTACATTATGCCCTTCGTTGCTCCAGAGATTCTGCTCCAGGTCCAGATGGAATGTTATACTTGTTCCTGCAACATCTGACGCAGGAAGCTTATGGCCACCTTCTTTCGTTATATAATTACATCTGGTCTTTAGGAGAGATTCCAACAATTTGGAGAGAGGCAATTGTTATTGCTATTCCAAAACCTAATAAAGACCACTCTTGCCCTGCAAACTATCGACCAATAGCACTAACTAGCTGCATGTGCAAAGTCCTGGAAAGGATGGTCTCTGTCCGACTTATGTGGTATCTGGAAAAAAGCCACCTGTTGTCCAGATTTCAGTGCGGTTTCCGCAAATCTCGCTCAACTGTTGATCACCTTCTTCGGTTGGAGCATGAGATTCATTTCGCACAGAGACATAGACAGCATGTCGTAGGGGTGTTCTTTGATCTGGAAAAAGCCTACGATACAACTTGGAGACATGGAATAGCAATACTTTTGCAGAAGTACGGCCTTACAGGACGTCTTCCCTCTTTCTTATGTAATTTTATGGCGAATAGAACCTTCCGAGTTCGCGTTGAGTCAACGCTCTCGGACCATTTTACGCAGGATAATGGTGTCCCACAGGGAAGTGTGCTGAGTCCCTTCCTGTTCCTCATTGCTATTAATGAGGCTTGTTCACAACTTCCATCCACTGTGAACTATTCCCTGTACGTGGACGACATCGCCATTTACTGTCGAGGGTCATCAATGTTCTTAATTGAGCGTCAACTGCAACTAGCCATCAACAAGCTTGTTACCTGGGGCAACGAAGTAGGCTTTAAATTTTCACCCCAAAAAACAAGGGCTGTCCACTTTTGTTATTTGAGAGGTCTCCATCCAGACCCGGACCTTACACTATATGGATCTCCTATCTCAGTGGTGGACTCCTATAAATTCTTGGGTCTGACCTTTGATAGGAAACTATCATGGCTCCCACATCTTCGTAATCTAAAAGCGAGTTGCTTACAAGCCATGAATGTTTTGCGCTCTATTTCCGCTACCAAATGGGGCGCTGATAGGAAGATGCTCTTGTTTTTATACGGCTCCCTAGTTAGATCTAAATTAGACTATGGAAGCATTGTTTATGCCTCAGCTTCAAAGAGCACTTTGAAGCTGTTAGATCCCGTCCATAACCGAGGCATAAGAATTGCCACAGGAGCTTTCCGCACAAGTCCGGTAGAGAGCCTTTATGTGGAGGCTTCTGAGCCCCCATTATGGTTTAGAAGAGCCAAACTCCTCCTCAAATATGCTCTTCGCGTATATGGTGAAAGTGAACATCCAGCTTTTGCCTGTTTTTTTGATAAACCTAGCATTCCTCCCCATCACTCTTTTAGAAGCATTAATAATTGGTTCCAAAATCTTCTGGAGAGCCTGAACCTCTCATTTCCAGCCATGCATTGCCGAGAGGTCAGAGAAGTCCCTCCGTGGACTCTCCCCCATCCAGACGTAAATTACAACCTTTTTGCTGGGAAAAAATCAAATTTTATGGAAGCTGAAATTAACGCACTCTTTAAGGTTTTTTTAGAAACCCTTCCTGATGGCTTCCACATATATACAGATGGGTCCAAATCAGAGGACGGGGTTGGCTGTGCGTTCCTTATAGATAACAGTGTATTTTCATATCATTTGCCAAATGAGTTCTCTATCTTCTCAGCGGAATTGGTAGCGATAGCGAAAGCGTTAGAGTTCGCTTTTAATTATCCAAATTCAAACATCTGGATATTCACTGATTCACTGAGCGCTTTGCAATCTTTGGAATCATTTAATTCTATAAACCCGTTTGTTCAAAGAATCCAGGAATATCTTCATTACCTGGATTCTCAAGGTACCAGTATTCATTTTGTCTGGATCCCTAGTCACATGGGTATCCTACAAAATGAACGGGTCGATAAGGCGGCAAAACACGCGATTACTCATTTACCGATCTCTGAATTGCTTTCAATCCCCGAGCATTTGTACCCGGTGATTTCTAAAAAACTCAGTGCTTCTTGGCAGGATTCTTGGCCTCTGAACCCTGCTAATAAATTATTTGAAATAAAGCCTGCCATCACACCGTGGTCATTACCTTGTCTAACAAACAGGCGAGAAGATGTCGTTCTTACTCGGCTTAGGATTGGTCACAGCCGTCTTACTCACATTCATTTATTAAAAAAAGAACCAGCACCATTGTGTTCTTGTGGAGCAATGCTGACTATTAAGCATATTCTAACTCAGTGCCCTTTACACACTAAGTTGCGACGCTCATTAGGGCTAAATCATTCCCTAGATTTTTTGTTGGGGAACAACCCCATAATTTTTAAAAAAGTGTTTCTTTTTTTAAAAATTATTCATGTTTTTAAATTCATGTAGTCATCCTTTTATTGCTTTTGCATTGTATATATTTGATCATTAAGTATAGTGCCATTTACACACTAGTCATATTCATCAGTTTTTTTTAGGGGTCAACTCAGAAGAAAATAGATTTTAATCACCTATTTTATAGTCAGTTAGTGCCCTTTACACACTAATGACTTACACAGCCCTATGCTAATATTTCTTATTACGGGCGAACCCTGGCGAAAAATGTTTGTTTTTAAATTTATTAATGATTTTAAAATCTCATAGTCATAGTTTTTATTGTTTGTCCATCTTTGTCACTCAAGTTTTTATTAATTTTTTTCATCTGATTTTTTTTAAAACTTTTGGCCCCCTAAGCTGTGGGTTTTTAAACTTTCTGTCGGGCGCAAAATGGCCATAGCAGCCGACGCCCAAAAATTCCAATCAACCATTTGACACCAACAATTATCCCCCGTTCAAATGCAGATAGGTCTCGGCGTGCTGCCATTTCTGCAGCTAGTTTTGCTTACAATGATTGTGTGAAATCGAGGTGTCCTGTACACCTGCATTCCGAGAATGGAAGCAGCGGGATTTGTCTCCCCCTCCGTGGGCACTACCTTGACGTGGTGGAGGGGCTTGAGTGCCTCAGTGACGCTAAGGGCTATGCTGGATTGGGTCATCCATGCCAGACAGGCCTTAGCAGAGAGTCCAGACTAAAAGTGTCCGGTCGGTTGTGGACCCTCACAAAAGGACCGGTGCTCGCAATGCAGCCATGTTTTTGACATGGCCTCCATTACGACCAGTACGTCCACCTGCGTGTTTGTCGTGCGCAGCGACCCTACTTCTGGGAAAAGGGGGATCCTAGTGGTTGAAGGAAGGCTTTCCGGAACAACACACCACTTTGGCCCCTGCTTTTCGGAAGGATGGGTGGTCTGGATGAGCCCGTCCAGATCAATCAGCTGGTCGTTGCTCTTTGGATCTTCGGCCATAGGGATAGGCGCTGCCTATATCCTCCTCGTATCCCTGGTGCCAATGTGCATCCCCTTGTTGGGCTCGGTGGTGGGTGGGGAGCGAGGGAGATGAATATTTATCCTACGTAATATTGTTAAACAGAATAAGCAAGCTAACCAAAAACAAAAGAACGATCGTGAAGAGAGATCGAGCCGTAGACCGCCAAAGAATCCGAAGTTTTTGGAGATGAAATTGGCAAGCGGGGAGTCGTTTAAGACCATCTCCCCATTTCTAATTTCAAAAGAACTCAAACGCCTAGCTGGGGACACGAAACATGTTAAGAGACTTTTTAATGGCCATCTATTGATCGAGGTTGTTAAGGATAAACAAGCTGACACCCTTTTATCCTTAAAAAAAGTTTGCTGGGAAAGCCGTTTTGGTTTCTCCCCACGCAACCTTGAATTACAAGAAAGCTGTTTTCACGTGCCATAACCTGGAAGGAATGGGGGACGAGGAAATCATTGCCGAATTGGATGATGAGTCTGTTGTTGACATTCGCACGGATCGCTCCAAGGAGGAATGGTGTTCCTTACCCTACGCATTCTTTCATTGTTACCTTTGAGGGAACAGTTTTGCCTGATAACATCTATATCGGCTATATCCACTGTCACGTGAGACCCTTTATCCCCAACCCGTTGCGATGCTTCCAATGTCAGAAGTATGGCCACACGAGAACAAACTGTCATTTTAATGCAGTTTGTTGCAAGTGCGGCCTGCCCGGACATGAGGTGGAAGAGTGTTCAAACGAGTTCCGGTATTGTAATTGTAAGGGAGCCCATTTTGCCCTTTCCAGAGACTGTCCTATTTGGCGGAAGGAAAAGAAAATCCAAGAGGTTCGGGTCCTTGGGGGTTTGTCTTATCCAGAAGCACGTAGGCAGGTAGAACGGAATGAAGTCCGAAATTACGCTTCTGTAGTTAAGAGTCGTCCTTCTGTTATGACAGTTGGTATTATGACAGATTTACGTATTGCAGATTTTTCCTTTAGAATTTCCACCCCCACAGAACTATCTGCTAGCGTTAGTCGGACTTCGAATTCCATCATACAACCAGGAACTCCTCCAAAAACTTCGGAGAGAGAAGATGGGATAAAACGCTCGTCAGAGATGTCACCTTCCTCTGACCCCTCCAAAAAACGTGTAGTAGAGACTACACCAAATTCTCCAGTTCTGGGGGGAGGGCCAGACTTCCCTTTAAACTTACAGGTGTCTCCTATTGAGGAGATGGAGTTATCTCGGGAGTTTAAACTTACATCTTAAAATCTTCATCATGGCATTGTTACAATGGAACCTTAATGGATTCTTTTGTCACTTAGAAGACCTAAAGCTCTTAGTCAATAAGTTCTCCTTCTCCTTATTGGCTTTGCAAGAAACGTTCCTCTTGCTATCCCAGTCTCCTACCCTAAGTGGGTTTACTTTTATTAGGAAGGATTATACATCGGGAAAGAAAGTCTGTGGTGGTGTTGCCATCTTAGTTCAAAGATCTTTGCCTTTTACTACCATTAATTTAAAGTCTAACCTTCAGGCGGTAGCAGTTAGAGTCTTACTCAAAGATCTCTCACCTCTAACTGCATGTTCACTGTATCTACCTGCGGATCAATATACGGACGAAACATCGTTATCATCTCTGCTGGGTGAACTCCCAAGCCCCTTTCTAATTCTGGATGATTTTAACGCCCATAATCCCATTTGGGGGTCTATAACGCTCTCTGAAAGAGGATATATGATAGAGAAAGTTTTGAATTCTTTTAACAACAATTTGTTAAACGATGGCTCTCCAACATTCCTCCACTCAGCCAACGGCTCTCTGTCATGTATTGATCTATCTATATCCTCTTCATCTTTTACACCTAACTTAGCCTGGAGCGTATTCTCAGATTTACATGGTAGTGATCATTTCCCGATCAGTATTTCTCTGAGTTGTTCTTCTTTTTCCAACCCTCTACCACGTTGGAAATTGGATAAAGCAGACTGGCAGGTCTTCCAATCCCATCTACAGTTTGAGAATAAAACACCCTTTACATCTGTAGATGAGGCTGTAGAGGATTTCACTTCCCGCATCCTCCATGCGGCAGAACAATCCATTCCTAAGTGTAGATCCTCTTCCACGAAAATTCCAGTGCCATGGTGGAATGATGAATGTACCCTAGCGGTTCGAGAACGTAAGAGAGCTCTCCGCATTTTTTCCGCACAACCCACTCTTGAGAATCTTATTACTTATAAGAAAAAAGGGCCAGTTGTAAACTAATCATTTCCACTAATAAGAACCACTAATAAGAACCACTAATAAGGGCCAGTTGGAGGGATTATATCTCCTTCATTAATAAGAACACCCCTCTACAAACTATCTGGAACATATTTAGAAAAATAAATAGGAAATCCATATTTCCTGTACAGTTTTATGGAGAACAGAACCTTCCGAGTTCGAGTTGACTCAAAGCTCTCAGACCCTTTTACGCAGGATAATGTTCTTTATTGAGCGTCAACTGCAATTGGCCATCAACAAGCTTGCTACCTGGAGCAACGAAGTAGGCTTTAAATTTTCACCCCAAAAAACAAGGGCCGTTCACTTTTGTTTTTTGAGAGGTCTCCATCCAGACCCAGACCCTGGATCCCCTATCTCAGAGGTGGACTCCCACAAATTCTTGGGTCTGACCTTTGATAGAAAATTATCATGGCTCCCACATCTTCGTAATTTAAAAGCGAGATGCTTACAAGCCATGAATGTTTTGCGCTCTATTTCCGCTACCAAATGGGGCGCTGATAGTAAGATGCTTCTTTTTTATACGGCTCCCTAGTTAGATCTAAATTGGATTGTGGAAGCATTGTTTATGCCTCAGCTTCAAAAAGTAATTTGAAGCTATTAGATCCCGTCCATAATCTAGGCATAAGAATTGCCACAGGAGCGTTCCGAACAAGTCCGGTAGAGAGCCTTTATGCAGATGCCTCTGAACCCCCGTTATGGTTTAGAAGAGCCAAACTCCTCCTCAAATATACTCTTCGCATATATGGTGAAAGTCTGCATTCAGCTTTTTCCTATCTATTTGACGAACCTAGAATCCCTCCCCATCACTCTTTTAGGAGCATCAATAATTTGTTCCAGAATCTTCTAGAGAGCCTTAACCTCTCATTTCCAGCCATGCATAGCCGAGAGGTCAGAGATGTTCCTCAGTGGATTCTTCCCCAACCACATGTAAATTACAACTTATTCGCTGGGAAAAAATCAAATTTTATGGAAACTGTAGTTAACGCACTCGTTAAGGTTTTTTTAGAAACCCTTCCTGACGGCTTCCACATAATCGGAGGATGGAGTTGGCTGTGCATTTCTTATAGATAACACTGTATTTTCTTATCATTTGCCAAACGAGTTCTCCATCTTTTCAGCGGAATTAGTAGCTATAGCCAAAGCTTTAGTGTTTTTTTTTTTAAGGATCCAAATTCCAACATCTGGATATTCTCTGATTCCCTGAGCGCTTTGCAATCTTTGGAATCATTTAATTCTGAAAATCCTTTTGTTCAAAGAATCCAAGAATATCTTCATTATCTGGATTCACAAGGTACCAGAATTCATTTTGTCTGGATCCCTAATCACGTGGGTATCCAGCAAAATGAACGGGTGGATAAGGCGTCAAAACACGCTATTAATCAGTTACCGATCTCTGAGTTGCTTTCAATCCCGGAGCATTTGTACCCGGTGATTTCCAAGAAACTCAGTTCTTCTTGGCAGGAGGCCTGGCCTCTTAACCCAGCTAATAAACTATTTGAAGTAAAGCGTAACATCACACCGTGGTCATTACCCTGTCTAACAAACAGGCGAGAAGATGTCGTTCTTACCCGGCTTAGGATTGCTCACATCCATTTATTAAAAAAAGAACCAGCTCCATGTGTTCTTGTGGAGCAATGCTGACTATTAAGCATATTTTAATCCAGTGCCCTTTACACACAAACTTACGAAGCTCATTAGGGCTGAATCATTCATTAGATTTTTTTTACTGGGGAACAACCCTATAATTTTTAAAAAAAGTGTTTCTATTTTTAAAAATTATTCATATTTTTAAATTCATATAGCATCCTTTTATTGCTTTTGCGTTGTATATATTTGATCATTAAGTATATGTTTTATGCAGTGCCCTTTGCACACTAATCATATTTACCGATGTTCAGACGTGTCAGAATAATTATACAGGGTGTTCTCAAATAACGTGTACAATCTTGGGGGGGGGGGTGATAGAGGAATCAAATCTAAGCAACATTTCCCTCTTTCATTTTTTTGTCTGGGGTATTGTTTTTGAGAGAAAAAATGTTGAAATCCTACCTGCAGGAAACATTTGTTCGGATAGATACTGTTCAGACACTTAAAGACATTGGTATACGAGACACCAGTAGTATTCGATGAACAGCTGGTAGTCAGAATCGCCGTAGCTCCGGACCAGATTCGCGAAGAACCAGGAACTTTTGAACGTGTACGTCAGTCCATGCGTCGACGTTGTGAAGCATGCATTCATGCCAGAGGGAGTCAATTTGAACACTTATTGTAAAACATTTGCATGTTTTAAAAAAAACAAGTCACATTATTGTACTGCAATGTTGGGAAAAATGTAATTGTGTTGGTAATTAACAACTAAGAATTAAATTTTTAATTTTTGTTATGATTAACAATTACATTTGTTTAATTGTAAATTGTTAAATTACAGCTATAATTAATTAATCGTAATTGTTAAAAGCATATACATATTTTTTACTAATAATTTTTTTAAATATTAGTGTAAGACATTATTACAATAATGATCCATAGAATTTGTAACCATTTGATGGGGAGAATAAGAAAATGGTAGACAAAAGCATGTGTTTAATTTCAGTAACTTTTAATTTGGTTTGATTACACATAAGTGTTTTGACAATTATTTCTCCAATTTGTTAAGACTATATTTTAATACAACTCTCTTCTCAAACGTGTTGTCAGATACTTTATGAATTTTTGGTTGATTTGCCATTGTTGCAAAAGAAAAAAAACCGTTCGATTGCAGCGGATGATAGCAAGGGCGTATTATATTTTAAGAGCACTTTTTTTTTATTTCTGGGTATCTGTTGAGAATTTCCAGTTCTTCATTTTCTTCAGCAAAGAAATGGAGCATTGATAACCCACCTTTAGTTAGTGGTACATCAGAAGGTCGGCTTGCTATTAAAATGATTCATTAACAAATTATCATGTAAAGCAAAATATGCGATTTCAGATTTATTATCTATAATTTATTGAATTTTTAAGAGTTTGAAATTTATAATAGACAGCATTATAGATTATGTTAAAAAAAGTAAATTTTAGAGGAATTTCTTTTCGTAATTTTTTTTCTTTATAAGAAGAGCTTCTAATTTCCTTGTCCGGGAATCGTGTCTTCCTTAGACTGCACTCTGCCTCCAATGTCCTTCAGATTTTTTCTAACGTCTCTGAACACTGCTGGAAGTTGACTAATTTTATTGGGGGCAGTAAAATTCTTAATAATTATTAAATTAAACCGATCGGAACAATCATTTTTAATTATGAGAATACATATTACGAAGGCTGCAACAAATACTTTCATGATTGTAAGAATTAACTGAAATGAGAGTAAAAATAAAATTTTTAAATATGCATTTCTTAAATTAAAAAATTAACTGACATAATTAAAATGAAAAGGAACAGGTCGCTCAATGGGCTATCTCATTAAAGAGTTAGGAATAAAGTTAATAATGCTTCAACTTCTTAGTTTTACATATTTCTTTTATCTAAGTAATAATAGGTTAAATCTTTAGAATAAACACAGTTCGCGAAAAGAGATGAAGTGGCCGCCCCCTTCTGTGAACAGGTTTCTACCGAAATATCCGGTTATGGCTACTAAACTCTGAAAAATGGTATCAATAGCCAAATTAAAAATTCTGCAATATGCCGGTCAAAATTTTGTGTGGAATCATCTCTAGCTGGCGAAAACAAAAGAGGTAGCGTCTTCATAAGTCTATGAACATCGATCAGAAATGCTTATTTAATAAATTATTATAGGATTGCAGGGCTTCGTCTATACCTCACACAAGATAATCTAGTGGATTTTATTCCACATGTCTTTCTAAAAATAAATGGTTTCATGGTTCACTCATGCCATCTGTCGGAAGCCATATCAAATGTGAATATCCTATTTTGATTGGTTTCTCGATAGGTTGTTTTCATAGCAACATGGATGGCTTCATGCTGCCATTAGATTTTCTGTGGTGCAGGAGGATGTTCAAAGTTATCATTTTCCGAACGGGACAGCTTCAATTTCTTATTGTGCATCCAGTGCAAAGAATGGGCACTTGAGACGTGCATAACTACTGAGAAAGCCCGTTTTACTTGTTTTGCATGTAGCAACTGAAATCTAAAAGTTGATATCAAAAGTCAGCATGACATGGCACGAGATATTGGTGACACATTTTACTTAGGATCGAAAGGCTTTGTCTTATTTTATACAGCAAGTTTGCTATGTCCCGTCTCAGGCTCCTGCCTCCATAAGATGGGACATGGTTACAGTTATAAAAGCTTATAAAAGTCTTCAATTCTTTTGATATTTAGTGCCCATAATTTTCCTGTATTTTATTATTACCTGCTCTTGATGATGCTTAAATTACAGCGTTTTTTTTTTTCAATAACGTATGGTTCTAAGAAAACGTCCCAGCTTATGCATCTCGCCCCTATTTTCTTTAAACAGATGTCGTAAAAGATCTGTATGCAAGGCAAAAGGGCGACGTGGAGCAGGACGGCAATTATTAGAAATGTCATGGCGTTCATTAAAAAAGGCAATCTTAAGGCAAAATTCATTTAATCAGACATAATCATTAATTTAATAAGGGAGAAATATACTTACATTCCTGTCTTTTCTTAGCACGACCTTTGCAGTTCTCTTGTAACTTAATTTACATACAAGAGCTGCAGGTTTTATAGTGTTTATCGTTACTGAAAAAAAAATTCTCCGGAAAAAACATATTTATAAACAACTGCACGATAAACAATTGAATAAGACAGCCCTTTCTGTCCTATTCATTGCTTGTTTAAAAAAAATTTCTGTTTAGTCACGCATTAGTTCCTACGTGGTTAGGACTCGCTTTTACTTGGTTCATATTGTTTATCATTCTGTATATTTTTTCCTGTTTCTTCATATCAATTACCAACTTTTAAGTGAAGGGATAGGGACCAGATTTTCGCAATTTTCTGGTAGAGTGAAAATTACACATTACTCTTTTAAACGCAATGTAACATCCTCCTAAGAAATAGGTGAAGCTATTATGTTATTGCTTACGTATAAAATCATTTTGCTAATCATTAAAATTCTCATTCGTTATTAACTACTTAAGTTTATCTAACTACTCCTATTCAATTAAGTATTGAAATAATATTAAAGTGTTGCTAAGCTACAAGGTATTGTGTTTTTTTATTCGCGTACACTCTTAATTTATAATTTTGCTAATATTTATTTATTTACATACATAAATAACTTAGGCAAATCCTCAATGGCCAGTATGGTCGTGACCGAAAGTTAGGCCATTGAGGGGTACCCGAAATAAATAACACTTTTCAATAACACAAAAAATAACTATACAATAAAGACAGCAAACAATAAAAACAAATTGTAGAACATTAAAATAGGGTTAACGATGATTACAATAAACAAGAATAGAAATATAATAAATACGAGATCCACATAGTTAAACCTGATATTCCAGTGACAGAAGACGAACGTAATGCTGACGACATCTATTAAAAAAACAAAGGTCTATTTCGGATTGTAAATATGCCGGTAAGGCAGACCAGCATTTAATCCCGATATAGGGCAAACAACGTCGCTGATAATTACGTGTGACCAACGGGGGTATAACAGAACCATTAGCTCTAGTAAATAGTTGTGTTTAATAGTATTACTAAACAGATCAAATGTCGGGGAAACCACCAACAAAGAGTTAATACACTTGAAAACAAACAAACAGACCCGCGAGAAGTACAATTGAAACACAGAAGGAATATTCAACTCGGAAAATTTACGGGTCACTGAATGATTTTTAGGTAAACCATAATAGATCCGGAGAAACCATTTTTGAAGTTTAAAAATACGGTGCAAGTTAAAAGAAGTAGAATAGCACCAGAACAGAATACTGTAACAAAGATAAGAATGAATCCAAGCAAAGTACAACTGAAGAATAATTTCTTAGGCAAAAAACGAAGACGAGAAATGGTACCTAGCCTTCTGTTCAATTTAATAATCATGTGGTCAACATGAGAGCGCCAAGAAAGATCGTGAGTAAGCGTTATACCCAAATAAGTAAAAACGGAAACAGTAGTAAGCCTGTGATTATTAAAATATAAATTTTATTGCGTTGGTGAAAAATCATCGCCTTGGTTTTGTCTGTGTTAACCATAACTTGATTAGCATTGGACCAGACATATAAATTAGATAGAGCAGAGTTTAAAAGCGAAATCAATTCGTGCATGTCAAATTTTGCTCCGATAAGAGTGACATCGTCAGCATATAGTATAAGCTTTAGGTTGTTACTAGGTTGAATATAAGACACTATGTCGTTAACGAATATAGAAAATAAGAGTGGCGAAAGAATCGAACCCTGAGGCACCCCTACACTACGTGTAGTCGAAAAAGATAGACCAAATAAATTTAAAAAGTAAACCCGTTCAGTTAAAAAAGATGCCAGCCATTGTAGGGGAAGACCTCGTATCCCACATTGACTCGAGAGTTTATCCATTAGTCTACCTACGGGTACTAAATCAAAGGCTTTAGAAAAATCTACGAAAACTCAACTACGTGACTGTTAGAGGCCATGTTACCAGAAATATACTCCAACAATTCGTAACAGGCCGTGGACGTATTTCGATGGGGAATAAATCCATGTTGACATAAAGTAATAAGTCCGTTAGAAAATATATACGCAGATAGTCGATTATAAAATAATCTTTCAAATACTTTCGCAAAGAAAGGCAACGATGTGACGCGGCGATAGTTCGTAAAGGAACGGAAGTCTCCCTTCTTAAATATAGGAGTTACCCTGGCTCGCTTCAGCACGGCGAGAAATACGCCAGTTAATAACGAATAGCTAAAAAGTAAAGCTAATGGATGAGCAAATAAGGGGATGAACTGACATAAGATTTTAGGTGGAAGGCCCAGAGAATCAAGCGACATAGTAGATTTAAGTTTTTTTAAAGTCGATACTACCTCATCAAACGTGGTGGGAGTCGCAAGAAAACTGGACATGTTATTTAAAAATTGGACTGAAAGTGTATCACTAGAGGTGTCTGGTGAGGGTGGTAAAAGTGAATGAAGGAATTGGGTCAGTGCTTTACTGTCAAGTTCGTCAGGGGTATTGAAGGGAAAACGAGCTGAATCATTACCAATAGTCAATTCCCTTAGGACCTCCCATCTATCCCCGTTAGATTGAATTTTGGTAAACAAGTTATCATAGTATAGACGTTTAGCCGCAGAATTTTTGGTACGTAATTTATTAGAGGTCTTAAAACGCTGAATGTTAATGCAAGTGGGAGAACGGGGGGATTTTAAGTAGAGTTCATTTTTAAGTTTTATATTACGCAAAAGATATTGGGTAATCCAAGGTTTCTTAGGCTGAACCTGATGCATACTAATGTCGGAAACATATTTGTAAAGGGAAGTACCGATCAAAACCAAAATGAACTTGATGTATAAAAACGTTAAACATCTCGTTCACATCACTGATGTTAGATAGCAAATTAGTCCAATCTGACAGCTGGAAAAAGGACTCCAAAACTGCTAACCGATGGTGTGAGATCACACGCTTTTTAGTGTTAGCATTGATCGATCGAGATGTGAGTGGAACATTCATATTGAGAATAGGAAAAATGAGAAGTGGTCAGATATGATATGTGTATATCTAAGGCATTGCAATATAAAGATGTTATTGAGGTGAAACAGGTATCAATAACCGTATACTTACAATGGAAGGAGGAGTAATGGGTAAAGGAATTCAAAGATGGTATTAAGCTCGAACAAGTAATAGGGTCGAGAATATAATGAACATTTTGCGGGGGGTGGGGGTGCACTGAAGTCGATATTAAAGTCTCCAGCCAATATTATCTGATAACCTAGCTGGGAATAGCGGAGTAAATACTCAGCCAAATAGGTGTCCAGATTCCTCAAAGAACCTGAAGGGGGACGGTACACCGCCATTACCAACCATCTGCCTTTAATCAGGATAGTTAAGATTTCGAAGTCAGGGGTAATAATTGAACTTTGGTCAGGCACAGTAAACCAGAATTTTTAGGCTACATAGATACTAATACCACCCCCTCTACGACCAGATCGGATGATCGAAATAGGTTTAAAGCCATCAAAGACTGGCGACTCCGCTGGGTCACGAAGCCAAGTTTCAACGAATATCAAAATGTTGGTGGTGGCGTTTAGCAGTTCAAGGTTTAATTTAAACTATCAGCGTTGGAGGACAAGCTTCTAACGTTCAAAACAAAGAAAGAGAGAATTGAATGGGGAGTAGTTGAGGGTAAATCCGATATATCAGCATTAAACTCGTCAACTGAAATTGGATTAGTGAACATAATCAGAGTGGACTTAAATAAATAAACTAGAAGTTAAACTTAAAAATAAGCGAACACAGGTGCAATAAACAAAAATATAAAAAATAAACCAAAAAAAAAACAAAAAACAAGACACAGATAACTAAAAAATCAAGCTTAACAAACTCTATATGATTAGTAACAAACAAACAAAAAAAAACTGAAATAAGTAGCTAAATAGGCAAACCAAACACCTTGAACAAAAAGAAATAAACAGGTTAAAGCGCTCCTAAAAAAAAAAAGACGAGAAAAATATATAAAAGGAAAGGGAAAAACCATCCCACGGTAAGTGGTTGGCTACTGAACTACAGCGTAAAAAACAGATTTTCTTAATGCGTTTGATCTTGCCGTTGACATCTTTAACAAATATGGAACCGCTAAAGCTCCATGCTTTAGATGGACCGAAACGGGACTTAGCTTCACGGAGGAGCTTGTATCGGGCAGCCGTAAGGTCTTTCATAAGTTATGGACCATAACTGCTGTACGAGGGGAACGAGTTTTCAGTTTATGACGATTCTTTATCACGAGATCACGGAGAAGGTATGTTGATAAACGTACAATCAGTGGTCTTGGAGTCGACGCACCAGCCGCCCGAGGCCCCAAACGATGAGCAGCCACAATATCAGTTTTATTAAAAGTGCCATGTATATTGTCAAAAAAGAATGATGGCAATGTATCGATAAGCACTTCAGCTGGACTCTCGGTAAAACCAAAAATTCGCAAGTTAGTGCGCCTTGAATGTTCTAAATTGTCGAAATCTGCGGACTACTGATCCAGTCTTGGACAAATATCGCTAAATTGTTAAAGTTGTCACAAAGTTCCGCACAACTTGCATTAGACTGCTCCAACCGTTGGGCCAACGAGTTCAGGCGATTCGTTGCCTCTTTTAAATTATTGCTGACCTCTGTAAATTTTTTGTCAAATAGTTTCGATAGCTTATCGACGAATCTATCGGCAAATAATTCCCAAAATTTAGGTCGCTCGAAAATCGCTAATATAGAGGCCTCCATATTAGAAAGAGAGGAGTCGTCGTCGTCAATAGATTTAGAGGGCGTTCCATTACTAGTTGAATAGGTAGAGGAGTGGTGCTTCGTAGGCGCATTTAATAATACTTGTTATTAGAATTATCACTATTTCTCGGAGGAAAAATACAGGTTCAAAGGCTACTGTCTCACCAATGGTTTAATGCGGAATAAACAGTTTGGCTTTCGAGCCGCCCACTTGTGTCAGATGCAGATAGGGAGGCTCGTTGAAGATCTGAGCACCCCACTAAACCTTTCCAGGTACTGCGGTGTGGTTTTTCTTGATGTCAGTAAAGCTTTCGATCAGGTGTGGCTTGGGGGGGGGGG
>JAHWFO010115149.1:52786-81097 GCA_023313115.1 Rhysida immarginata
GGGGCTAATCTACAAGATGATTAGAGACGGGTTCCCTTCTGATTTGATTATGATGGTGAGATCCTTTCTCAGCGACAGGTTCTATCAAGCCAAAGTTGGCGAAACCTTCTCCACGCCCCGCAAGGTAAAAGCCGGTGCACCCACAGGGTTTTGTAATCGGGGCCGTTCTCTTTAAATATTTTGTGCAGGATTTCCCAAAACCTGAGAAGTGTAATTTATATTTCTATGCTGATGATACTGCTATCCTGGCATGGTCGCACCAGCCATCTCACGTTATCACTCGTCTGCAGAACGCTTTGAAAAAATTTGAAGACTGGTTTAATTGCTGGAAATTGAACTTTAACGTCGGAAAATGCACAGCTGTGTACTTCAACAAAAAGCTTAAGCGTTCCCCGGATTCTCTTGTGCTATTCAATAAGAAACTCGAATGGGTTGACAACTACAAGTAACTTGGCGTTATCATCGACTCAAGACTCTCCTGGAATCGTCAGGTAACTTACGCTCTGAACAAAGCGAAGAAGGCTAAGCATCGACAATAAGTTACTACTGTACAAGACAGTGATTCGGACCATTCCTCCTCTATGGTATGCCTGCGTGGGCGACTTTATGTAAAAGCAGATGGAGTGAACTCCAATCGTTCCAGAATGCTACCCAGAGGACCATTGCGCAGCTTAAAAAATCTTTACATCCACTCGGATCTGAACATGACTCATATTGGAAAGTGTGTCCAAGTTCTCCTGATGAACATGGTGCAGACGATGAAGAGCCATGACAATGACCTGGTGGCTGGAATACTGAATAACCGGATGGAAATGTAGTGGCATAGGAAGTATAGAAAAACCGAGGCATACTCTTGATGTCAACTTCGAAGACATTGCCAACGTTTCCTTCCCGGATT
The DNA here is from genome assembly GCA_023313115.1 of Rhysida immarginata. Lineage (NCBI taxonomy): Eukaryota > Metazoa > Arthropoda > Chilopoda > Scolopendromorpha > Scolopendridae > Rhysida > Rhysida immarginata. The sequence continues at coordinate 53,685 of JAHWFO010115149.1, forward strand.
TTTGGAAGATGTTCTCCCCCCCCCCCCCCCCCCCCCCCTCTGTTACTCTCCTTACAATCGTCACTCTTATTTTTTGTTTTTTCATAATGTGGAAGACCTCTTTAGGTTAGTCAGGCTTCTTGCCTATTTCAGTGTATTTCATGTGGAATTTATTCCGGAAGGGTGAGAAACGTCTAAGCACTGCTTACGTCCCACCTGAACATATGTACACTTCACTGTTCGATTGTCGATTGTCGTCGCCCCAAGTCAGTTCTCTCAAGGTCATCTCGAGGTTCTCAATTGGTCTGCTGAATGATGAATGCAAAGCATTCGAAAAGCGCTTCCAGTATTATCAGGTTGTATTTTTTCAACTTATACTTTTTTGTGGTCAAAGAGCCTTTCTTTAGTCTTAAGTTTTACAGAGGTATCGGAGATGAATATTTTGTGAGGTAACTCAGTTCTCAGTGTTGGTAATGCACATGGTGACCCGGTTGATCGCTTTCAAAATAAGCCACCAAATGTCAGTAAAACAACTGCGCATGCGCAGTTTCTAACTTGGACATCGTCCATTAACGAAAGTTTCAGTAACCCTGTCACCGAGCGGTCAATGTCATTGGAATCTCGACATATGCTGGTACATGGGGTTCAAAAGGTGAGATAGGTAAGGAAGTTCACAAGAAACGTCTGTGTCACTTACTAATCTGCATTCACTGTCTTTGGGAGAATACTTAATTAGGCCCTCCTCCCGATCTTGTTCCTCCCAGCTTCTCATGACGACCGTTCTTCACGTCTTCCTGCTCTCCCGCCTCACTCCTGCCCCTCCCCTCCCCTCCCCGTCTCTCCCGATATTTCAAAATACATCCGTTCGGAGAGGGAGTTGCCAAGACAACCGCTCGCCGCCAAGAGAAGCAAGGAGAACAACGATTATTGAGGAAAAATTTGTAACAACAAAAAAGATGGATTTTTGAAGAATAAAAAAAATTGGAGAAAAAAATAAAGAATAATTTACAACAAAATTTTCTGTGATTGCAAATCATTCGATTTGCACATAACAATTCTCTGAATACATTATCACACAGTATATACAGGGTGGATTCAAAAATGAGCCACCCCCCCCCCCTTTATATTTTCGTAACCGAAGCAGATATGTCAATTTTGATGAATGCAATGAATAGAAAGTTATGGATGACCTATCCCTTGGTGTACTTTTCATCATCCCAAATATGCAAATTTGGACACATTCAAATCCTATCTTAAAAACCGTAACAGCTTCCGTAGGAAAGGTTATGGTTACTGTTTTCTGGGACAACCAGGGTGTTTACTGTTCTTCTTGCTGGTTTTCTGGCCAAAGGAGAAACTGTGAATGCTGCTGCTTTTTCTGCCACATTGGATTGGCTACGAGCTACTCTGTGCCAAAAGCGTCCGGAGATTGGCTATGGTCATCATTCTGCATAAACATATAGAAAAGGGAAAGAAAAATTCCGCGACCTGGGCTCGGTTCATATCCGCGATAGCTCGATTGGTAAGAGCAGTTGCTAGCGATGGGCATGGTCTCTGGTTCGAGTTCAGGTCGGAGAATTTTTCCTTCCCTTTTCGATTTGTTACTGCGATTTGTTTGAAGAAGTTTCTTCAGTTAATTTATTATCTTCTGTTAATTTCTTATCTTCTGTTTGAATCATTCTGCAAGACATCGCGCGTCCCTATATCGCTGCATTAGTGTCGCAAAAATTGCAGTCCTGGAAGTGGAAAATCCTACGACATCCAGCCTAGAGTCCAGATGTGGCGCCCTCGGACTTTCACTTGTTCGGACCGCTAAAAGTTACAACAACGAGGAGAAAAAAGCTGTGCGGTCATGGCTTCACTCCCAGCCGGAACGAATTCTACAATATGGGCTTCAAAAAGTTGGTCTCACGTTGGGACAAATGCTGAAATGTGAATGGTTGTTATATTGAGAAGTAGGTCAATGTTCATTGTTTAAAATGTACGAACGGCAGGTTTCACCTCGTCGTCAGAACGCAACTCATGCCCTTTAAGGTGCTCTTTCCTCTTTGGGAAGTGGTGAAAGTCGCAAGGTGCAAAGACTTTCATCTTTGAACTGTAGGCGCTGCAACCCCCTCTGAAGTGTGGCGATCGTGTGCGGACGGGCGTTATCGTGCTGCAGAAGAGGATCCAAAGCTGCCATTCAATCCTCGTGTCGGTATCCAGCAAAATGAACGGGTCGATAAAGCGGCAAAACACGCTATTACTCAGGTACCGATCTCGGAATTGCTGTCAATCTCCGAGCATTTCCACCCGGTGATTTCCAAGAAACTCAAATCTTCTTGGCAGGAGTCTTGGCCTCTTAACCCAGCTAATAAACTTTTTGAAGTCAAGCGTTCCATCACACCGTGGTCCTTACCTTGTCTAACAAATAGGCGGGAAGATGTTGTTCTTACTCGGCTTAGGATTGGTCACAGCCGTCTTACTCACATCCATTTATTAAAAAAAGAACCAGCTCCATTGTGTTCTTGTGGAGCAATGCTAACTATTAAGCATATTTTAATCCAGTGCCCTTTACACACTAAGCTACGACGCTCATTAGGGCTGAATCATTCCTTAGATTTTTTGTTGGGTAACAACCCCATAATTTTTAAAAAAGTGTTTCTTTTTTTAAAAATTATTCATGTTTTTAAATTCATATAATCATCTTTTTATTGCTTTTGCATTATATATATTTGATCATTAAGTATAGGTTTCATTTAGTGCCATTCACACACTAATCATATTCATCAGTTTTTATTAGGTGACAACTCAAAAAAATAAATTTTAATCATCTATTTTATAGTCAGTTAGTGCCCTTTACACACTAATGATTTACACAGAACCTATACAAATATTTCTTATTACGGGAGAACCCTGGAGAAAAATGTCGGTTTTTTAAATTTATTAGGGTTTTTAAAATCTCATAGTCATAATTTTTATTGTTTTTCCATCTTTGTCATTCACGTTTTTATGTGGTTTTTTACCATCTGATTTTTTAAACTTTTGGCCCATAAACTGTGGGTTTTTAAACTTTCTGTCGGGCGCAAAATGGCCATAGTAGCCGACGCCCTAAAATTCCAACCAACCAACCAACCAATCCTCGTGTCGACGACAATCCCGGAATTCCTCTCCGACGGGTTCACACGACTAGTCACGCGTTGGTACAATGCGTGGAAAGGGATGGGGACTATGTCGAAAAGTGAATAGTGCATTACACAGAGGAGAAATCTGAGTATCAGATACAAAAAGAATTTTGAAAATCGGTTAAAAAATAAAAAAGTTACAGCCATAGAGGCATTACTTTTCAGCCCACCCTCGTATATAATGATTTTGGCAAATACGCTCGCTCACCAAAAGTAATGACACAGATCTCGCTGCTTTTATTCTCGGAATGCAGGTGCACAGGACTCCTTGATATCACACAATCATTGTAAGCAAAATTAGCTGCAGAAATGCCAGCACGCCGAGAGCTATCCCCATATGAAAGGGGGATGATTGTTGGAGCCAGATGTATGGTTGCCTGAATATCAGATGTAGCCAACACCCTGCAATTATCCCGCACAACCGTTGCAAGGGTCTATCGAGAGTACACTCAACGAGGAGTTACAACCCATGTCGACAGCGGACGGCCCTCAACGCCTCATTGATGCCAGAGATGTTCACCGGGTCACCCGGCTTGCAACTGCTGACCGAAGGGCGACAGCGGGCCAAATCACCATACCGCACAACCAGGGACGTCCACAACCGTGTCCGTGACGACAATTCGGCGAACTTTGGCAGCTGCAGACTTTGGGAGCAGGAGGCCACGACGGGTGCCACTCTTGACAGCTGCCCATCGTCGGCAACGCCTAGCCTGGGCCAACCAACATCGACATTGGACCACTGATGCCTGGCGAAGGGTTGTCTGGTTCGACGAGTCACGGTTTCAGCTGTATAGGGCCGATGGTCGTGTCCGTATCTGGCGCAGGCCACACGAAGCCATGTCAAGTGGGACCATCCAGGCAGGTGGAGAGTCCACACTGGTCTGGGGTGTTTTCTCGTGGCATGCAATGGGTCCATTGGTGCATCTGACATCCACTCTATGTGCTACTTCTACGTCGATCTGCTTGGGAACCACCTGCACTCTCTTCATGAACTGTTTTTACCCCGCGGGCGACGGCATCTACCAGCAAGATAATGCGCCTCCATACATGGCACTTGTGAAACGGCAGTGGCTGGAGGAACATGCTACCGACTTCACGACAATGATTTGGCCTCCACGTTCCCCAGATTGCAATTCCATTGAACATTTGTGAGACGTCATCGAACGATCTGTCAAGTTGTCACCAATACAACTGGTAAATGCAGTATCGTTATGGAGTGCAGTGGAGGCGGCATGGCTTGCAGTGCCTGAGGATGTTCCAGGGACTGGCAGACTCTCTTGCACGACGGGTCGCCGCCGTTATCCGGGCCAGAGGGGGCCCAACACGTTATTAGGCAGGTGTGCCATGACTTTTGGTGAGTGTACAAGACGGTTTTGCTGTGAAAAATTTACTCACTTTTTGATTTCCCCTCGTACATATAAATACACTGCTTTGCTATGAAATTGCCCCACCAACAAGGAGTTATCCGACCTTATCCATATTTCGTGGGGAGGGGGGGGGGTTCGTCTACCTCCAACTAGTAAATGATTAGATGCATGCTCACGGGACATGACCTTTTGGGTTGATACAGAGTGTTTGGGTGCCTGTATAGGCTCATCAGCTGACACCTGTGCGAGACGTTCCATGCAGTAGGGAGGAAGCAACTGCCTCGTGAACGTACAGTACTGTAATCCCACAACGGTCTCAATGTCGCGATTACGACAATGACAACCGTTCACGCAATTAACGGACTTTGAACGAGGTCGGATTATTGGCCTCTCCGAGGCTGGATGGTCAACCAGACGGATTGCTGTCCATGTGTCGCGGGACGCACGGACCGTAAGCCGATGTTGGAGGCAATGGCGAGAGAAAGGCACACATGCCAGAAGACCAGGCTCTGGGGCCCGGAGGAGCACGTCAGCTCGTACCGATAGGCGGATATTGCGAACAGCGCTAGCGGACAGAACCATCACCCTGCGGCAACTGCGCGACAACATTACTATTCCCAGTACTGCTCCTGTGTCCATAGCGACAATAGCACGCCGGTTACACGCCGCGACAATGTCTGCCAGGCGTCCATTATTGTGTCTTCCTTTGACACCTGAGCACCGCGCGATACGACTGCAATGGTGTCGTGAGCGAGTAGGCTGGCGAATGTAATGGCGCCCGGTGGTCTTCAGCGACGAATCCCGCTTTTGTTAGGACACCGACGACAGACGCGGACGGGTGTGGCGCAGACCACTGGAACGTGCCAATGAACAATGCATCCGATATCACCATCGTAGACCAACACCCGGGATCATGGTCTGGGGTGCCATCGGCTACGATACCAGAACGCCTTTAGTCACCATCCAAGGCACCCTGACAGCAGCACGGTACGTCACAGAGATTCTGCAGCCCGTATTATTGCCATTTCTGCACACCATACCCGGCGCAGTCTTTCAGCAGGATAACACCAGGCCGCACACGGCAAACATGAGCATGGGCCATGGCATGTCAACTGCCTACCATGGCCCGCGAGGTCCCCAAACCTATCGCATATTGAGCGGGTGTGGGACATGGTGGGACGTCATTTACGATCACCCCGGAATCTCTATGAATTGACACAGCAGGTTCACCAGGCCTGGGCAGACGTACCCCAAGATGACACTCGCCACCTGTATGATCACCTACACCTGCGGCTGGAACAATGCATCGCCGCTAGAGGTGATGCTACAACCTACTGATGCCGCTTTCCGTTGGGACATCCTGTACAAACGAGTGCACGTCTTGGCTGCATAACGTACTAAAGGTGTGTTCAGATGTATCTTTTGCTCTATACCTACTTTTGGCTCATTCGGATAACTCCTTGTGGGTGGGGCAATTTCATTGCAAAGCAATATATAGTGGAGATTTTCAAGATCATTTGATGGTCAACATCATATTTTTAAATGATTAGCTTTTTTATTTTTCTGGCAATTAATTCTACGTTAATAAACAGCAATTTTCTTTCTTGTTTTTCGAACCAAAACTTCCATTCAAAAATTTCTTTTCCATAACGCTTTCTTTCCGAGATAACAATTCGTAACGTTTTATTTTGATCACCCAGTATATTTCAGAAATAGGATGATTTTCTTTTAGGAGAAATTCAAAATTAAACTTTGGATACGCTTCTAGATGAATTACACACAGATATGAACATCTGATGAATTCCTTTCCAGATGGAGATTAACTCTCCAGTCGAATGATATTAATTTTGAAGAAAAAATAAAATGGAACTACTTTTCGCTTCCTTCAATTTATGACTACAGAATTGAATATGAGCTGTAATATTTAATAAAGTACTTGAGAAGTATATGTAAGTATTAAATTTAATTATCATCCATATACCTCAACTGTGTCCTATAGTTAATTATAATTATCCAACTGAAGAGTTTGTCACCATCTGGAAAGGAAGTTATCGGATGTTAATATGTGTGTAATTCACCAAGAAGAGTCTCCAAAGTTTAAATGTCATCCGTAAATTTGTTTATATTCAGTGGTTTGAAAATATTTTTATTAAAGTAAACGTATATTCCAATTGAACATGTAACCGACTTTTAATTTTGAATTTCTCCTAAAATGGAAATTATAAAACCATCACCTTAGAACTTATTCTATTTTCTATTATCAACTTAAGTATTAAGAAATGGGAATGCCGATGTATTTTCTGAAAAATTTAATTATTAAATAGTCAAATTAGAAGTTTGTTTTAAGTGACATAAAGATAACGGAGTAATTTCTTTAGCCCTAAAATTGCTTATTAGTTTATTTTATCTTAAGATCGAATTTCAAATAAATGAGTTTCTGATCATGTTTATTAACCAACTTCAAAAAAGGAGGTTATCAATTGCTGGAATTGCACAATATTCGTATAAACTGAGTGGCCAAATTATTATGACCACCTGACAGTTTTAGGCAAATGAGCTATTGCGTCACAGCGCTGCTGCTAGAGGGCTAGATAGCTATAAAAAGGGAATGCAGATGAGGTGAACCATCAGTTGCACTGTGTTTTTTGCGACGATATGGGCAAAAAACGTGATTTAACTGAGTTTGAACGCGGGATGATCGTCGGCGCGCGCAGTGTCGGAACCAGTATCAGCAAAACAGCTGCACTTGTGAAGTGTTCAAGAGCAGCAGTTATTAATGTTTTCAAAGAGTGGACTACCAAGCAAAAAACCGGCTCTCAACGTCAAGCGTGTGGTCGTCACAGGCTCCTCAATGCTCGAGCTGAAAGGAGATTGGCCAGAGTTGTCCAGGGCGACAGAAGAGCAACAGTGCGTCAAATAGTGGCAAATCTTAATCAAGGACAAATTGTGACCGCCTCTGAACGAACTGCTCGCCGCTCATTACACCGTTTAGGCTATGGAAGTCGACGACCAGTTCGAAAGCCTCTACTGTCAGCCTTGAACAAGAGCAGACGTCTCCAGTTCGCCAAGGAGCACAAGGATTGGACAGTAGATGACTGGAAAAGGGTCATGTGGTCCGATGAGTCTCGATTTCAAATGCATCATGCAGATGGCAGGGTTAGAATATGGAGAAAACAACACGAAAGCATGGACCCCACCTGCATCGCCACAACACTTCAAACTGGTGGCGGCAGTATTATGGTTTGGGGGATGTTTTCTTGGCATTGTTGGGTCCTTTGATTCCTCTCTACGGACGTGTGCGTGCCCAAGATTATTTAAGTATTATCGCAGATCAAGTACATCCCGTTGTGTTAATGGTGTACTCTGACGGGAATGGATACTTCCAGCAGGACAATACTCCTTGTCATAAGGCTGGCATCGTCCTCAGATGGTTCGAAGAACATGCCGGAGAGTTTACCTTGTTTCGTTGACCTAATCGCCAGATCTCAATCCCATTGAGCATTTGTGGGATGAGATCGAACGGGCCATCAGGCAGCGGGATCCAGCACCATCAAATCTGCAGGAATTGGAAGGTGCAGTTCTTCAGAGTTGGTCTCAAATTCCTCCTACAACCTACCAACATCTCATAGAATCCATGCCCCGAAGAATGCAAGCAGTTATAAGAGCGAAAGGTGGCCCAAAACTGTATTAAGGGGGTGGTCATAATAATTTGGCCACTCAGTGTATATCTCGCCTTTTTAATTACAGCGTAAGATTTATTGAAGAATTCGCATATTAAAAAAGAACACCCTTTTAAATACGAAGCGTGTTTGCATATTAAAAAAGAAAACCCGAAAAGTAAGGCTAGTATTCTTTCAAAAAATGTTCATTTGACAAATTGTCCACTACAAACTTATTTAATGACAGAGGGGTTATTGTTCAATGACATTGCTGCCATCATCCAAACATTTGTTTAGTCTAAGTACTAGCTTCTTTATCCCACAGTCATAGAATTCTAGCGCCCGAAGAATTCAAGCAGTAATAAGAGCGAAAGGTGGCCCAACACTGTATTAAGGGGGTGGTCATAATAATTTGGCCACTCAGTGTATGTTAGTCCGTGAGGGCTTCTAAACAGGTGTGCCAAATTTCATAAGTGTGTGTGTGTGTGTGTGTGTGTGTATGTATGTGTGTGTGGGTGTGTGTATGTATGTCCACGTATTTTCAGAAACTAGAAATCGAATTGCAATAATTCTTTTTTTATTGGATTAAGTATCTTTCAACTTAGGGAACAGTTCAAGTTTCATCAAAATCGGTTTAGTAGTTTTCAAGATATGGATTGATATAGCTAGGCGATAGTAAAAGTTTCATCAAAGTCGGTTTTTTATACTCTGTTTAATCTTGTTTCTGAACTGATAATGTATTATTCTCCATAGCAGCAAATTTGTTTCTTTAATATAAAAATAGAAAAAAAAATATAATCACATTAAAAAATTTAAAGAATAAATGAGCTTTATATCAAAATAACAATCATTTTCTTCTTCTTCTTTATTCCAGGTATTAAACAAATATTCCAAATCAGAGAGCCCATAGCTCTTTAAGTTTTTTTTTCGTGATTTTAATGTATTTATTCATTTGGAATTGCTGTTTGCATCGAAAGCCAATAACAACTGTTCAGGCTGTATTACAAAAACATGTTTTTAATTTGTTTCATATATGTTATTTCCTGAAGTTTTTATTTACCGTATAATCTCGGATACAGGTCGCAAAATTTTGTACCCAATTTTGACTGAAAAAAATAGGTTGCGACCTTTTTCGCGAGCCCAGCTAAAACTACCTGTCGATGGGCTGCCTATCGATGTTGAAATTTGCCATGTTTGATTGAATAACAAGCAATAAATTATTCTAGTCCACTTAAATTTTATTAAATTAATATCTATTTATTACTGTTAACAATATTTAACTTTAAAAACCTATCTAAATTCGTAAGTATTATTGAACTAGTTTATAAAAAAAAAACCCTTTTTTTTTTATGGGCAATGAAAAAAGTTTATAATAAGAAACTTCTTTTAGCTTATCTATGGAAAAGGAGAAGAGAGCAGCACTCTACCTGGCAAAAGTTTGTTCTGTTCTGTACTGTTTTTTTTTTTCATATTATCGATCCCCATTTTAAACCCCTTGAACCTGTACAATAAAATGTCATATTATTTTGTGCCCAGCTTACAACAGTGATCAATACATAGGACACACTGCCGTTATGCCGTACATTCCCTAAAGCTTCAGAATCCAGTATGAAGTTAATGCTTCATAATGTTTATGGGCTAATTTGGCATATTGTGTGCATACCATTCACAATGAGTAATACTACTACTTTTGCGAATTCATATGAGTCTTAAGTTGAACAATTCACTACAGCATGCCAGAAACTAATTTTTAGCTTATAAAAATACAATTTAAATTTAAAAAAATAGTCCCAGGCGCTTTTAATGCACCATCATGTTAGAAAATTAACTTTGCTTTCTAAATTGTAATACTTTCTGTAGTCTAAATTGTTTTTGTAAGCTAAAATTCGTTCAAGGCATACTGTAGCTAATCATTCAAGTTAACATACTGGTTCAAAAAAAAATTTGTGCACCCACTGCCCAGTATGCAAAAGTTGGTTTTCAAATTAAATGCATTTTTCTGACATTGTTTCAATATAGTATGCTGCTAAACTGTTCCTTCACTTTCTACCTATCTCTTAGCAGCTTTTATAGTTAATGACATCTGGCTATGTTCAAAATTTTGTATGCATTATAGTAGTTTTGCATAGCATTGCATGCATAATTGCTTTTCTATGAACATTGCATGCATAATAGATTTTTGATGTATACAAGTATTTCACTGAAATAAGCCGAGCACAAAATAATATGACTTTTATTGTACAGGTTCAAGGGGTTTAAAATGGGGGTCGATAATAAGAAAAAACAGTACAGAACAGAACAAACTATTGCCAGGTAGAGTGCTGCTTGTCTTCTCCTTTTCCATGCTTGTGTTCTTTTTCCATGGACAAACTAAAACAAGTTTCTTATTATAAACTTTTTTCATTGCCCTTTTTTATAAACTAGTCCTTTCCTATGCAACTATGTAGATAGGGGGATACATTTTGATTAAAATGAAATATTTTTTGCCAAAAGTGGCTTAAATTTTAAAAAATAGCCCATTTGTCATTGTTAATAATTAGAGCATATTATCACAGAATAAGGAATACAGTAATAAGTAATCTGTGATATTACTTTTTTTCATTATTACAAATATTCAGGATCTTAAAGCCCAGGCAATGCTTAATGAAAATGCAGTTTCTCAGAAAGTGACCAAAATTCAAATTAATTCTGAAAGGGCAGAATAAGTCAGACTAAAACGAAAGTTGGCAATTTTACAGAATATTACATGTAGATTGGGTTGTAATAAAAGTTACTCGAACTCTCTCTGACCAATCTCTCGGATGTGACATCTATGCAAATTAGGGTCCAATTATCTCGGAAACCACTGCAAAGTTTTGAAAACTACTTTTTTCATAATAATCCTCATGCAAAACTATCCCAGAAAATGTATTTACTTTGTTTCTATCTACAATACACAGAACCTGAGACGACCTTACAGCATCCAAAATAATACTTTTGGCTACAGTAATCCTACCGTATACCCAATTAGCATAAACATTCTTCAAATTATTCTAATCACTTATACGAACAGGATCCCTTGGCCGTTTTCCCCAAATTTGAGGCTTTTTCCTGAAAATGGTACTTTTTGGTGGAAAAAGTTCCCGCTAGACTTCGGTTAAACATATTATAGACGGGGTGTGCAGGAAGTAGGAAAGCGCATGCACCACTTTCTGTGCCTTCCTTTACTTCCGACTATAGAATTGTTTGAGGCAGAAAAGAGTATACAACGAACGAATTTACCACTAAAAATGCCGTATTGTGTTGCTCCTTGTTCAATCAATTCGCAAAACGCAAATTTTTACGAGTAAAATAACGTTTCATCGATTTCCGTGTACCATTTTACGATCTCCGACTCGATAAAAAATTAATGATAAATCGCGGCATTCGGCAGTCAATCTGAATTATTTCGACTTTTAGTCACAGCCAACAACGAAAGTGCAGTTATTTCGAAACCGGAAATACGTCTAGGCACGAAGTAAGCTAATACAGTGCGCCACATATGTATAGGACCACCCATATTTTCCTTTGTCTGCAAGAAACAAAATAAAATAATTAAAACATTGTCACTGTATCAGATTCTCACAACTATTATTTATTGTCTCCAAAGGAAATAGTGAAAAACAAACAACAACAAGAATGAGAATTTAGAAAAATAGAAATTAAGCTGTCCCATAAGTATAGGACCAGCATCACTTAATGCCCAATAAATCATCCCTTTTTTCAATATTTTTGAAAATTCGGTTTGGCATAGTTGTGACTAGGTTTTGCAGATAATCTGAATTAATTTCTTCCCAGGCATTCAACACAGCACACTTTAATTCTTCTATATTGCGGTACTGTTTACCACCTGCGTACCCCATACATTTTCCACTGGATTGATATCTGGAGATAGGGCAGGCCAGTCCATAATTTGCACCCAATTTGCTAAAAAAATACTCATATGTGCTGTTTGCACGGTGAACTGGGGCATTTTCTTGCTGGAATATCCATCTGGTCCCCCCAATCTTGATCCCCATCTGGTCCCTAAACGGTAAAAGATGAATATCAAGCAGATCTTGATAATCTGAAGTCTTCATTCTTCCACTAACAATAGCTAAATTGGTTCTACCATTCCATCCGAAGCCAATCCAGACCATAAGTGATCCTCCTTTCTGTTGCCATATGAAATATATTTCTTCTGACCTCCTGATGTCATGCCAGTAATATTGCCAGCCGTCTGGCCCATCTAAATTGGACTCTCTTCCAATCTTCTGTCCAGAACATCACTGACTGGGCAAAGGCCAACCGTTTCTGCTTGTGGTGCAGTTGGACTGCAGGTTGCTGTTTTCTTTTCGTGTACACAAGAGATGATGCCTGCTTCACAATCCGTTGCACAGTTGATTTTGTTACTGGAACATCTTCAGAATTGGCCACCGCACGCAAAGATGTTGTGGGATCTTTCATTTTTTTTTTAATAATCGCCCTTTTTTGTCGATTAGTCGTCTTCTGAAGTCTCTTTTTCTGGCCATACTGAGCACCAGCTTTCAAATAATTAAGTAGAGCTTTATGTGACCGACTTATAGCCTTTCCTATACCTCGTGCATTCACTCCAGAAGCTTTCAAAGCATCAATGTGACCCCTTTCATAGTCTGACAAGGTGGTGTTACGAGGCAGTGTGTTTAAGTGTGCTTTGTTTACAGCCACTTGAAAGTTTTTGTGGAGGCAACCCTATTAGGTAAACAACAATGTCATCTATTGACTGATTAATCACTTCTTTGTTAATTTTTCTGCTCGAAAAACGGCATTACATTACAGCGTCCCGTAATTGGTGCAGGTTGGACGGTAGTGTGGGGAGGCGTCGGATGGTTCTCTCCACTTCATCCCATAAATGCTCGATCGGTTTGAGATCGGGCGACCGAGCTGGCCACTGAAGCAGGTGGAAGGCTGCGTCATGTTCCTCGAACCAGTCAAAGACCATTCGACCACGGTGACAGGGAGCATTGTTTTGCAGAAACTCTCCGTCACCACCAGGGAACACAGTCATCATGAACCTACCAATCTACCTACGTACCATCCTATGTCGTTTCTGGTGCGATTACGAGAACAGATCTCTTTAAAAACCGTCAGGTGGTATATTCTCATATACATATGTACTTACCTCATAAATGCGTTTCCCACAATGCAGTATGGAAATAATCCGTTTCCAGGCCAGCTTTTTGCTGAAAAAACAAATTTCATATTAGAATATGGGAGAAAAGGACACTGAAAATTTAGAGAAATACCACCTCGTTTTTAATGAGACCAGAGACAAATGAAAGAAATAATTGTGTCCTTCAAATTCTCAAGTGCCACTATGATTTATCCGATACTATTCCTTTGTATCCCCTATGGAGCCTTTCTGGAGGGACCGCATTTGTGGGGACAACATGAGCATCCAGCCATGAGAGAGGAACGCTCTTGTTCTGCTTGGACGTCTTAGCAGCAGCCAGCCGCCTCATAAAGGTGTAACAACTGGCGGCCGATGGCCGTTTCTCCTTAATGGCGGCAGGAAGAAAGGATATTTGAGAGAAAAAACGTGCATAAAAAAAAAACGAAACAGTTGCACGGGTAGAGAACCTCCTGCTTGGGAAGGCATGCTGCTGCTGTCAAGATCGCTGGGAAGCGAACGTGTAGAAGTCAGAAGCTTTTTCCTTTCTCCGCTGCACTCGCCGCACAGGCTCCGTTTTTCGTTTGCTGGCGGCGATGCACATTCGGCAACTCTACAGACTTGGGCTCTCTGGGCGGGGCTTCACCTATGACGTATCATTTTCACAGAAATAGCTTAAGTAACTCCGACGTTCAAAACAGTTGCTTAATAACTTATCACTAGGAAGAGAAGAGCTTTCAGAGAATTTTAATCGGAAAAACACTGATATGTTTCTTAAATAAATGCAAAAATACGATCTGATATTAATCTTAATTCATCCTAATGTGTTTTGGTTCTAATTTTGGTCTAAGTTAACATTATTGATAGGAGATGGCGCAACCGGAAAATTCCTGAAGATAAATTAAATACAAGGTACTTGAAGAGACAGGTTAATTGGGTTTTATTAAGTTTAAATTATCATTATTTCGAAAAATAAAGTCTTCTGAAACACAAAAGAAAAAACAGTCTAGCAAGTGGGGTCAAGAAGGTTCGGGCATTTGAGAGCCACGATTCCACTACGTAGTATTTCTTGAATACTGTGTGCAGATTAGCATAGGTTTTTAATGTATTTGATATTTTATATAAGTGACCTTGCGATTTTAACGATTTTAATAAAAATAATTTTTATATTTTACTACATTTGTCATAACAGGAGAATAAATTACTGATTAGATTGCATAAAGTAAAATAATTAGAAGAAAATATCTCAATTACTTAAGAAAAAGCATTGGCACTCTCCATTGAGAGGATGGGTTATTTGGCAGAAGCTTGAAAAAATTAATTTTCTTGGACGAATAAAAGAAAAACTTGAAACTAGAAAAAAACTGGGATTAATACACATTATGAAAACTAATGAGTCGGGAGACCACTAGTTATCTCAAGTTACTTTGCACCATTGGACGGTACATATACAAATATGAGATATGAAATGCACAGTTAGAAAACTTTATGGAACAAACATATTTACAGAGCACAAAATTCGAATGTATTTAAAATTGTAAAATAGAAAAAAAAACAACAACAAACTTGAGCAAGATAAGGAAGTCCTAAAAGATATAAAAATGCAAACAAAATCAAAATCCGTGTGAAAACTAACCAAGTTGGACGAAATGAAGAAACAGATAACAGAATAAGATTATTTAAATACAACCAAGTATGCAGAGTAAAGAAAAAAAATCATTATTAAGTTTTTTAATTGTAAATTGTAATTTACGTAAGCTTACATATGTTTGTTATTTTATTTTATTTATTTACTATTTTTTTGTATATTTTTATTTTTACTTTTTACATGTTGCATTTACTGCTTATTTACTGTCAGTATTATTTAATATTGAAGAAACATATAAAATAATTTTTGAAAAAAAAAAAAGGTCAACGAAAGGGGAATCGAACCTAGCTATACAGAAGATAGTCAAAAACGTTAGGAAACTACCGGGAACTTAGACAAACGAGTCCTTATTAAATTTATAAGCTTTCAAATGCTATTATTACTACGTAACCTGTGACGTGTGTCATGGCATAGGTAAAGCCCCGCCTTGGTAATGACTCATTTGTCTCAGTTATGAACGTCAATAACTAAGATATTTTTCCCTAACCTTTTTTATCTAGGTTAAATAACCAGGTTTTCTTTATAACTGGGATCTTTTGTAATGGACACCCACAGATAACCTGGATATTAAAGATCAAGAACTTCAGTAACTCGATTATTTCTGCCAGTGGACGCGTAGCAATAGTCATCCTTTTATTGCTTTTGCATTGTCTATATCTGACCATCTTTATATATAGTGCACTTTCCGTCTGTTTGTTTGTTTGATTGTTACTCCATAACTTCTGAACCGGGTCACCCCCGAGGCTGAAATTTTGCACAAATGACCTCGAAAACTCGGAGAATGTCTTAGGCTAGGTCCCGTTAACGTCTGACCTCCCGTTGGCCTCCTACGCTCTTCTAATCGATATTCAGATGCCAACAATATCGAAAAAATAGGCGATATCTCACCAACAATATGCACGGACCAACAAAGCAAGGCAAAGTTTGGGCCAACAATCGACAAGTTGTCTTTTTATCAACAATCGGCTGTTTCTGTTTCTATGTTGCGTCAACAAGGGCTGATATTAAATCCTTGCTTTAAAAAGACTTTAAGTTTTAAGGATTAATAATAATAAGGATAGTTGACCAGAATGAACATTTTCTTTTAATACAATATGGCTCCGAATTTGAACGCTGAGATATGAAAAAAAATAAAAATGCCGCCACCAAGACCAACAAGTTAATAACTCAGGTTCTGCAACGCCTAGAATAATGAATTTTGCTCAAGTTAGGGGGATGCCCCAAGCGGTAAAAATTTTGGGATCCTTAAACTGAAATTAAGAGCCTCAATTTTGGAACCCTCAACATTTATTTCTATTTGATTTTAATAATTAAAGCTTCCTTCCAACGGATAGTCCCTTCGCTCTGTGTAGTATTGATTGAGTTATTATTTAACCATTTTGGAGTTATAATTTAACTTTATGAGATTGTTCTGTTTACCTACAATTGTAATTATCCCGGGCAATGCCGGATACTCTGCTAGTTAAGTATATGTGTTTTATTTAGTGCCTTTTACACACAAATAATTTACATTGCCCTTCACTAATATTTCTTATTAGGGGAGAACCCTGGGGAAAAAATGTTTGTTTTTAAAATTATTAGTGATTTTAAAATCCTTTTTAAAATTTTTTATTGTTTTTGCATCTTTGTAACTCACGTTTTTATGAAATTTTTTTCATCTGATTTTTTAAAATTTTGGCCCATAAACCGTGGGTTTTTAAACTTTTTGTCGGGCGCAAAATGGCCATAGCAGCCGACGCCCCAAAATTTCAATCAATCAAACAACCAACCAAACAACCATGAGAAGTTCTAATTCTGTTTAATATCTTCCATTGATTGCGGGGCAATTGCATACCAGGTGCAGGTTTGGTAGGAACAGTGTGCTTTAGTTGATCCGGAACAGTTTGTTTCATAAATTCCTTCCATTGTTCATTTAAATTACAATTACTTGTACAAAGTTTTCAGCTGACAAGATGGGTGGGAAACCTAGAGTTTAATCTCCGCAATGAAGCGTCTTGAAGGTCTTCATGTATAGGTAATTCAGAATTTTTTAAAATTTTCCTAGTTTCCCCTCACAAAAAGCATCTTGTCGGCGGATATCAGGAAGTGCAATATGGTTTAATACAGGTAACCAGTAGGTAGGGGATACTCTTTAGACACACACTAGTTAGACGCATAGTCTCATTTAATTTTAGGTGTAACTTCTTGACATGGCAAGTGTTTAACCAAACTGACGAACAATATTCCACTGCTGAGTATGTCAAACTGAGAGCTGAAGATCGTAGGGTGGTGGCATTCGTGCCCCATGTTGTTCCACAAAGTTTTTGAATAACATTGTTAGATGTTCATAACATCTAATGCAATTTCCTTAAATAATAACCCAAGAATAATCAATGAGGGTTTATCTTATGCCATACCTTAGATGTGTAAATTATTAATGATAATAAAAAAGAAAATTCCACAGTCTGGATTCGAACCCAGAACCTTCAGCTTATCACGCTGACGCGCTAACCAATTGTGCTCTGACCATCCCAAAGGACATGTAGATAGCGTATTCTATTCTTGTCCACAGTGGCGCAATTGGTTAGCGCATCAGCACGATGAATTGAAGGTCCTTGCTTATTTTAAACTTCTTTGTTTTCATTCAGACTATACTTATTTCTACATAGTCAATTACTGACTTATTTCCCCTCTATAAATGTCATATTCATCCTCCTTAACCCCCTGGTTCTACCATTTATTACTTTTCAACCTATTTCTTCATGCATGTTTAATGCTTCACTTTTGTGGTGAAAGCTGAAGGAGGCTTGGCCCCAAAATGTACGTACGTGGAGTAAACAATTTTTTTCTATTGTGTTTTCTTCATTTTTGTCTGGGTATACTTACATAATTTCGGACTTACGTATACTTCTCCCATAAAACACGAGACTTATTCATGTAGCTTTTTCCCATCAGATGAGATGGCCAGTGCCAGAATCAGCCTGTTTCCATTATTTGCCATTGTTAAAACATAGTGAACATTCTGCTAAATGTAGTGGTTAATTTTTCCTGTATATATTCTACACCCTGTATCCGAATTAAGGGATTTTCAAGAATGAATTGGTCTGCTTATCCGACCCCTCCGTAGGCACTAACTTGACGTGGTGGAGGGGCTTGAGTGACGCTAAGGGCTATGCTGGATTGGTCACCCATGCCAGACAGGCCTTAGCAGAGAGGCCAGACTAAAAGTGTCCGGTCGGTTGTGGACCCTCCCAATTACGACCAGTACGTCCACCTGCGTGTTTGCCGTGCGCAGCGACCCTACTTCTGGGGAAAGGAGAATCCTGGTGGTTGAGTGAAGCCTTTCCGGAACAACACACCACTTTGGCCCCTGCTTCTCGGAAGGATGGGTGGTCTGGATGAGCCCGTCCAGATCAATCGGCTGGTCGTTGCTCCTTGGAGCTTCGGCCATAGGGTTAGGCGCTGCCTATATCCTCCTCGTATCCCTGGTTCCAATGTGCATCCCTTTGTTGGGTTCGGTGGTGGGTGGGTAGCGAGGGAGATGAATATTTATCCTACTTAATATGGGTAAACAGAATAAGCAAGTTAACCAAAAACAAAAGAACGATCGTGAAGAGAGATCGAGCCGAAGACCGCCAAAGAATCCGAAGTTTTTGGAGATGAAATTGGCAAGTGGGGAGTCATTTAAGACCATCTCCCCATTTCTAATTTCAAAAGAACTCAAACGCCTCGTTGGGGACACGAAACATGTAAAGAGACTGTTTAATGGCCATCTGTTGATCGAGGTTGTTAAGGATAAACAAGCTACCACCATTATTATCCTTAAAAAAAGTTTGCTGGGAAAGTCATTTCGCTTTCTCCGCACGTAACCTTGAATTACAAGAAAGGTGCTTTCACGTGCCAGGACCTGGAAGGAATGCGGGACGAGGAAATCATTGCCGAATTGGATGATCAATCTGTTGTTGACATTCGCCGGATCGCTCCAAGGAGGAATGGTGTTCCTCATCCTACGCATTCTTTCATTGTTACCTTTGAGGGAACAGTTTTGCCTGATACCATCTATATCGGCTATATCCACTCTCACCTGAGACCCTTTATTCCCAACCCGTTGCGATGCTTCCAATGTCAGAAGTACGGCCACACGAAAACAAACTATCATTTTAATGCAGTTTGTTGCAAGTGCGGCCTGCCCGAACATGAGATGGAAGATTGTTCAAACGAGTTTCGGTGTTATTGTAAGGGAGCTCATTCATTGTAAGAGACTGTCCTATTTGGCGGATGGAAAAGAAAATCCAAGAGGTTCGGGTCCTTGGGGGTTCGTCTTTTCCAGAAGCACGTAGGCAGATAGAACGGAATGAAGTCCGAAATCACGCTTCTGTAGTTAAGAGTCGTCCTTCTGTTATGACAGTTGGTACTATGACAGATTTACGTATTGCAGATTTTTCCTGTGGAACTTCCACCCCGACAGAACCGTCTGCTAGCGTTAGTCGGACTTCGAATTCCATCATACAACCAGGAACTCCTCCAAAAACTTCGGAGAGAGAAGATGGGATAAAACGCTCGTCAGAGATGTCACCTTCCTCTGACCCCTCCAAAAAACGTGTAGTAGAGACTACACCAAATTCTCCAGTTCTGGGGGGAGGGCCAGACTTCCCTTTAAACTTACAGGTGTCTCCTATTGAGGAGATGGAGTTATCTCGGGAGTTTAAACCTACATCTTAAAACTTTCATCATGGCACTGTTACAATGGAACCTTAATGGATTCTTTTGTCGCTTAAAAGACCTAAAGCTCTTAGTCAATAAGTTCTCCTTCTCCTTATTGGCTTTGCAAGAAACGTTCCTCTTGCCATCTCAGTCTCCTACCCTAAAAGGGTTTAATTTTATAAGGAAGGATTTTACATCGGGAAATAAAGTCTGTGGTGGTGTTGCCATCTTAGTCCAAAGATCTTTGCCTTTTACTACCATTAATTTAAAATCTAACCTTCAGGCGGTAGCAGTCAGAGTCTTATTCAAAGATCTCTCACCTCTAACTGTATGTTCACTGTATCTACCTCCGGATCAATATACAGACGAAACATCTTTGTCATCTCTGCTGTGTGAACTTCCAAGCCTCTTTCTAATTCTGGGTGATTTTCACGGCAATAATCCCATTTGAGGGTCTATAAAGCTCTCTGAAAGCGGATATATGATAGAGAAAGTTTTGAATTCTTTTAACATCAATTTGTTAAACGATGGCTCGCCAACATTCCTACATTCAGCCAACGGCTCTCTATCATGCATCAATCTATCTATATCCTCTTCATCTTTCACACCTAATTTAGCCTGTAGCGTACTCCCAGATTAGCATGGTAGTGATCATTTCCCGATTAGTATTTCCCTGAGTTTTTCTACTTTTTCCAACCCTCTACTACGTTGGAAATTGGATAAAGCAGACTGGCAGGTCTTCTAATCCCATCTACAGTTTGAGAATAAAACATCCTTTCCATCTGTAGATGATTCTGTAGAGGATTTCACTTCCCGCATACTCCATGCGGCAGAACAATCCATTCCTAAGTGTAGATCCTCTTCCACGAAAATTCCAGTGCCATGGTGAAATGAAGAATGTGCCCTAGCGGTTCCAGAACGTAAGAGAGCTCTCCGCATTTTTTCCGCACAACCCACTCTTGAGAATCTTATCACTTAAAAGAAAAAAAGGGCCAGTGTTAAACTAATCATTTCCAAAAATAAGAAACTCTGTTGGAGGGATTATATCTCCTCCATTAATAAAAACACTCCTCTTCGAGCTATCTGGAACATGATTAGGAAAATAAATAGAAAATTACTCCCGGAGAAACGCCCTTCTATCATACATAATGATCATACGTACTATAACCCAAAGGAGGTAGCGAACATTCTCGGAAGAACATTTACTGAAGTTTCCCAAACCAAAAATTGTCCTCCATCCTTTCAAAGACGAAAACGCATCGAGGAAATGCATGCTCTAAGTTTTCGATCCCGAAACACTGAAGAATATAATCTCCCGTTCACTTTGCGGGCCCCTCCGTGGGCACGGGGCTTGAGTGCCTCAGTGATGCTAAGGGCTATGCTGGATCGGGCCACCCATGCCAGACAGGCCTTAGCAGAGAGGCCAGACTAAAAGTGTCCGGTCGGTTGTGGACCCTCCCATAGGGACCGGTGCTCGCAGTGGAGGCATGTTTTTTGACATGGCCTCCATTGCGACCAGTACGTCCACCTGCGTGTTTGCCGTGCGCAGCAACCCTACTTCTGGGGAAAGGGGAATCCTGGTGGTTGAGGGAAGGCTTTCCGGAACAACACACCACTTTGGCCCCTGCTTCTCGGAAGGATGGGTGGTCTGGATGAGCCCGTCCAGATCAATCGGCTGGTCGTTGCTCTCTGGAGCTTCGGCCATAGGGTTAGGCGCTGCCTATATCCTCCTCGTATCCCTGGTGCCAATGTGCATCCCCTTGTTGGGCTCGGTGGTGGGTGGGGAGCGAGGGAGATGAAACTTTACTCAACTTACTATGGGTAAAAATAATAAGAATGCTATTCTAAAACAAAACAACGATCGTGCAGAGAGATCGAGTCGTAGACCGCCAAAAAATCCGAAGTTTTTGGTGATGAAGTTGGCAAGTGGGGAGTCGTTTAAGACCATCTCGCCATTTCTAATTTCAAAAGAACTTAAACGCCTCGTTGGGGATACGAAACATGTTAAGAGACTTTTCGATGGCCATCGTCTTATCGAAGTCTCTAAGGATAAGCAAGCTACCACCCTGCTATCCTTGAAAAAGTTTGCAGGGAAAGCCGTTTCGGTTTCTCCCCATGCAACTTTGAATTACAAGAAAGGTGTCTTCACGTGCCAGGACCTGGAAGGAATGGGGGACGAGGAAATCATTGCCGAATTGGGAGATCAATTTGTAGTTGACATTCGCCGGATCGCTCCAAGGAGGAATGGTGTTCCTCATCCTACGCATTCCTTCATTGTTACCTTTGAGGGAACAACTTTGCCAGATACCATTTACATCGGTTATATACACTGTCACGTGAGACCCTTTATCCCCAACCCGTTGCGATGCTTCCATTGTCAGAAGTACGGCCACACGAGAACAAACTGTCATTTCAATGCAGTCTGTTGCAAGTGTGGCCTGCCCGGACATGAGATGGAAGATTGTTCTAACGAGTTCCGGTGTTGTAATTGTAAGGGAGCCCATTCTGCCCTTTCAAGAGACTGTCCTATTTGGCGGAAGGAAAAGAAGATCCAAGAGGTTCGTGTCCTCGGAGGTTTGTCTTTTCCGGAAGCACGTAGGCAGGTAGAACAGAATGAAGTCCGTAACTATGCAGCAGTGGTTAAGAGTCGTCCTTCTGTTAAGTCAGTTGAAACAATGACTGATTTGAGTATTGCAAACTTTTCTTGTGGAACTTCCACTTCCACAGAACCATCTGCTAGCACTAGTCGGACTTCGAAATCAATTGCACCACCTAGAACTCCTCCAAAAACTTCGGAGAGAGAAGATGGGAAGAAACGCTCGTCAGAGATGTCACCTTCCTCTGACCCCTCCAAAAAGCGTGTAGTAGAGACTACACCAAACTCTCCAGTTCTGGGGGGAGGGCCAGACTTCCCTTTAAACATACAAGTGTGTCCTTTTGAGGAGATGGAGTTATCTCGGGAGTTTAAACCTACATCTTAAAACCTTCATCATGGCACTGTTACAATGGAACCTTAATGGATTCTTCTGCCGCTTAGAAGACCTGAAGCTTCTAGTCAATAAGTTCTCCTTCTCCTTATTGGCTTTGCAAGAAACGTTCCTCTTGCCATCCCAGTATCCGACCCTAAAAGGGTTTAATTTTATAAGGAAGGATTACACAATGGGAAATAAAGCCTGTGGCGGTGTTGCCATCTTAGTTCAAAGATCCTTGCCTTTTACTACCATTAATTTAACATCGAATCTTCAGGCGGTAGCAGTTAGAGTCTTATTCAAAGATCTCTCACCACTAACTGTTTGTTCACTGTATCTACCTCCAGATCAATATACGGACGAAACATCTTTGTCATCTCTGCTGCGTGAACTGCCAAGCCCCTTTCTTATTCTGGGGGATTTTAACGGCCATAATCCCATTTGGGGGTCTATAAAGCTCTCTGAGAGAGGATATATGATAGAGAAAGTTTTGAATGCTTTTAACGTCAATTTGTTAAACAATGGCTCTCCAACATTCCTCCACTCAGCCAATGGCTCTCTGTCATGCATTGATCTATCTATATCCTCTTCATCTTTTACACCTAACTTAGCCTGGAGCGTATTCTCAGATTTACATGGTAGTGATCATTTCCCGATTAGTATATCTCTGAGTTCTTCTTCTTTTTCCAACCCTTTACCACGTTGGAAATTGGATAAAGCAGACTGGCAGGTCTTCCAATCCCATCTACAGTTTGAAAATAAAACACCCTTCCCATCTGTAGATAAGGCTATAGAGGATTTCACTTCCTGCATCCTCCATGCGGCGGAACAATCCATTCCTAAGTGTAGATCGTCTTCCACGAACATTCCAGTGCCATGGTGGAATGAAGAATGTGCCCTAGCGGTTCGAGAACGTAAGCGAGCTCTCCGCATTTTTTCCGCACAACCAACTCTTGAAAATCTTATTACTTATAAGAAAAAAAGGGCCAGTTGTAAACTAATCATTTCCAATAATAAGAGACTCTGTTGGAGAGATTATATCTCCTCCATTAATAAAAACACTCCTCTTCAAACAATATGGAACATGATTAGGAAAATAAATAGGAAAAGACTCCCGGATAAACTCCCTTCTCTCATTGAAAATGGGCATACTTACTTTGACCCAAAGGAGGTAGCTAATATCCTCGGAAGGACATTTGCTGAGGTTTCTCAGATTAAACATTACTCAGCCTCCTTTCAAAGACAAAAACGTATCGAAGAATCGCATGCTATAAATTTCAAGTCCAGAAACCTCGAAAAATATAATCTCCCGTTTACATTACGGGAACTGCATTATGCCCTTCGTTGCTCCAGTGATTCTGCGCCAGGCCCAGATGGAATCTTATATGCTTTCTTGAAGCATCTACCGAGGGAAGCTTATGCTCACCTTCTCTCGTTATTTAACTACGTTTGGTCATTAGGAGAGATCCCAACTTTGTGGAGAGAAGCAATTGTTATTGCTATTCCAAAACCAAATAAAGACCACTCTTGTCCTTCAAACTATCGACCAATAGCACTAACTAGCTGCATGTGCAAAGTCCTGGAAACGATGGTCTCTGTCCGACTTATGTGGTATCTGGAAAAAAAACACCTGTTGTCCAGATTTCAGTGCGGTTTCCGCAAATCCCGCTCAACTGTTGATCATCTTCTTCGGTTGGAGCATGAGATTCATTTTGCACAGAGACATAAACAACATGTTGTAGGGGTGTTCTTCGATCTGGAAAAAGCCTATGATACAACTTGGAGGCATGGAATAGCAATACTTTTGCGGAAGTATGGCCTTATAGGACACCTTCCCTCTTTCCTGTGTAATTTCATGGCGAACAGAACATTCCGAGTTCGCGTTGGGTCAACGATCTCAGACCCTTTTACGCAGGATAATGGTGTCCCACAGGGAAGTGTGCTGAGTCCATTTCTTTTCCTCATTGCTATGAATGAGGCTTGTTCACAACTTCCACCCACTGTGAACTATTCTCTGTACGTTGACGATATTGCCATCTACTGTCGAGGGTCCTCAATGTTCTTTATTGAGCGTCAACTGCAACTGGCCATCAACAAGCTCATAACCTGGAGCAACGAAGTAGGATTTAAATTTTCACCCCAAAAAACAAGGGCCGTTCACTTTTGTTTTTTGAGAGGTCTCCATCCAGACCCAGACCTTACACTTTATGGATCCCCTATTTCAGTGGTGGACTCACATAAATTCTTGGGTCTGACATTTGATAGAAAATTATCATGGCTCCCTCA
Organism: Rhysida immarginata; assembly: GCA_023313115.1. NCBI lineage: Eukaryota > Metazoa > Arthropoda > Chilopoda > Scolopendromorpha > Scolopendridae > Rhysida > Rhysida immarginata. The sequence continues at coordinate 78,586 of JAHWFO010115149.1, forward strand.
TATTCGTAATTTAAAAGCGAGATGCTTACAAGCCATGAATGTTTTGCGCTCTATTTCCGCTACCAAATGGGGCGCTGATAGGAAGATGCTCTTGTTTTTATACGGCTCTCTAGTTAGATCTAAATTAGACTATGGAAGCTTTGTTTATGCCTCAGCTTCAAAGAGCACTTTGAAGCTGTTAGATCCCGTCCATAACCGAGGCATAAGAATTGCCACAGGAGCTTTCCGCACAAGTCCGGTAGAAAGCCTTTATGTGGAGGCTTCTGAACCCCCATTATGGTTTAGAAGAGCCAAACTCCTCCTCAAATATGCTCTTCGCGTATATGGTGAAAGTGAACATCCAGCTTTTGCCTGTTTTTTTGATAAACCTAGTATTCCTCCCCATCACTCTTTTAGAAGCATTAATAATTGGTTCCAAAATCTTCTGGAGAGCCTGAACCTCCCATTTCCAGCCATGCATAGCCGAGAGGTCAGAGAGGTCCCTCCGTGGATTCTCCCCCAACCAGACATAAATTACAACTTATTTGCTGGGAAAAAATCAAATTTTATGGAAGCTGAAATTAACGCACTCTTTAAGGTTTTTTTAGAAACCCTTCCTGATGGCTTCCACATATATACAGATGGGTCCAAATCAGAGGACGGGGTTGGCTGTGCGTTCCTTATAGATAACAGTGTATTTTCATATCATTTGCCAAACGAGTTCTCCATCTTCTCAGCGGAATTGGTAGCCATAGCCAAAGCGTTAGAGTTCGCTTTTAATTATCCAAATTCAAACATCTGGATATTCACTGATTCACTGAGCGCTTTGCAATCTTTGGAATCATTTAATTCTATAAACCCGTTTGTTCAAAGAATCCAGGAATATCTTCATTACCTGGATTCTCAAGGTACCAGTATTCATTTTGTCTGGATCCCTAGTCACATGGGTATCCTACAAAATGAACGGGTCGATAAGGCGGCAAAACACGCGATTACTCAGTTACCGATCTCTGAATTGCTTTCAATCCCCGAGCATTTGTACCCGGTGATTTCCAAAAAACTCAGATCTTCTTGGCAGGATTCTTGGCCTCTGAACCCTGCTAATAAATTATTTGAAATAAAGCCTGCCATCACACCGTGGTCATTACCTTGTCTAACAAACAGGCGAGAAGATGTCGTTCTTACTCGGCTTAGGATTGGTCATAGCCGTCTTACTCACCTCCATTTATTAAAAAAAGAACCAGCGCCATTGTGTTCTTGTGGAGCAATGCTGACTATTAAGCATATTCTAACCCAGTGCCCTTTACACACTAAGTTACGACGCTCATTAGGGCTGAATCATTCCTTAGATTTTTTGTTGGGGAACAACCCCATAATTTTTAAAAAAGTGTTTCTTTTTTTAAAAATTATTCATGTTTTTAAATTTATATAGTCATCCTTTTATTGCTTTTGCATTGTATATATTTGATCATTAAGTATAGGATTCATTTAGTGCCATTTACACACTAATCATATTCATCAGTTTTTTTTTAGGGGTCAACTCAGAAGAAAATAGATTTTAATCACCTATTTTATAGTCAGTTAGTGCCCTTTACACACTAATGACTTACACAGCCCTATGCTAATATTTCTTATTACGGGCGAACCCCGGCGAAAAATTTCTGTTTTTAAATTTATTAATGATTTTAAAATCTCATAGTCATAGTTTTTATTGTTTGTCCATCTTTGTCACTCAAGTTTTTATAATTTTTTTTTTTTCATCTGATTTTTTAAAACTTTTGGCCCCTTAAACTGTGGGTTTTTAAACTTTCTGTCGGGCGCAAAATGGCCATAGCAGCCGACGCCCTAAAATTCCAATCAACCAACCATCACTTTGCGGGAACTGCATTATGCCCTTCGTTGTGCTAGGGTTTCTGCCCCAGGCCCAGATGGAATTTTATATGCTTTCCTGCAACATCTCACGCAGGAAGCTAATGCTCACCTTCTCTCTTTGTATAATTACATCTGGTCCCAGGGTGAGGTTCCCAGTCTATGGAGAGAGGTAATTGTAATTGCTATTCCTAAACCAAATAAAGACCACACGTACCCTTTAAATTATCGTCCAATTGCATTAACTGTGCAAAGTCTTGGAAAGGATGGTCTCTGTCAGACTTATGTGGTGCCTAGAAAAAAATCAACGGATTTCTAGGTTTCTGTTCGGTTTCCGTAAATCCCGTTCAACTATTGACCACCTTCTCCGGTTAGAGGATGAGATTCATCTAGCACAGAGAAATAGACAACATATGTTAGGGGTTTTCTTCGATGTGGAAAAAGCCTACGATACAACCTGGAGGTATGGAATAGCAAGTCTTATGCGGAAATACGGCCTTTTAGGTCGACTCCCTTCTTTTATATACAATTTTATGAAGAATAGAACCTTCCGAGTTCGGGTAGGCTCAGCGGTTTCAGGCCTTTTTACAGAAGAGAATGGTGTACCACAGGGAAGAGTACTGAGTCCTTTCCTCTTCCTCATTGCTATCAATGAAGCTGGTTT